>QXTE01000082.1:4110212-4145116 GCA_003942145.1 Platysternon megacephalum | reverse complement strand
CGTCCCCCCACAGCCCTGACCCCCAGCTCCGAGCCCAGCCCCTCTGAGCCGGGCACCCCCCAACCCAGAGCCCAGCTCCCCACCCAGCCCTGGGCAACAGTAGCGCCACCCCCAGGCAGCGACAGCCCATTGGCACCAACCATCACCATCATCCAGCGACAGCCCATTATGTAATTGCAAATGTATACATACCATTAAAGCATTTAATGTTTTTAAATAATGTATTTAGTGTATTTTCAAATTATTACAAATTAATTTCACTGGTTATTTTTTACATTTCCAAATACATGTTACTATAGTATTGCAACTTTTTTTTATGGAAGGGGCCCCCAAAATTGCTTTGCCCCAGGCCCTCTGAATCCTCTGGGCGGCCCTGCAGGGGTGTGCTGGCTCTTTCTGGGAGTGGCGCGGTGCCACAGCAGGCAAGGAGCCTGCCTTAGCCCCACTGCGCCACTGACTGGGAGCCGCCCAAGGTAAGTGCCGCCCAACGGGAGCCCTCAAACCTTCCGCACCCCAATCCCCAGCCCTGAGCTCCCTCCCGGAGCCAGCAGTCCTGCACCCCAACACTCTGCCCCAGCCCAGAGTCCCCTCCTGCACCCAAACTCCCTGCCCCAGGCTCAGCCTGGAGCTCCCTCCCAGACTCCGAACCCCTCAGCCCAGAGCCTGCACCCCTTCCCCCTGCTGCAGCCCGGTGAAAGTGAGTGTGGGGGGGAGAGCGAGCAACAGAGAGAGGGGGGATGGAGTGAGCAGGGCGGGGCCTCGGGGAAGGGGTGGGGTAGATCCTGGGTTGCACTTAAATTCAAAAAGTAATCTTGTGCGTAAAAAGGTTGGAGATCACTGCTCTAGAGCACTGCAATAAGAGCTCACACAGCTGCCTCCTGCCCTCCCCTTTTCTCTGAAAACAATGCCCCCTCCCAAACAGACCCTGGCAAAGTGACTGCAGCGGCTGCAGCCCCAGCACAGATAGGGCACTCTGTTGCCAACATGAGTTTCCTGCTGCCCACGCCAGGACCAGTATACAGTTTTGGGGGCCAATGCCCCAATCTCCGCCTGTGCCATTCTCCCTTTCTACTAGCATCAGCACTAGTGTCTCTGTTTCCTGCTCCTCCATAATAGATCCCTTATACAGGGAGATTTGTATATATCACTGTGATGCTGGTGCTAGGCCTTAGGATTTTTACATCAAGAGCTGGCTGCTCTAACATCTGCTTGGGACAAACTTTTTTTTTTTTTTTTTTTTTTTTAAGACTTAAATTGATTACTTTGCATTTAAATTTTAAAAGTCTGTCTCAAGCAATAATCAAAACAACCAGCTCCCGGCAAAAAAGCACTAATACCTAGTACAGGCAAGATATCACTATTTCTACCCCTACAAGGGATCTAATATAGAAAAGCAAGAGACAGTAGTATTACAGGACAGACATGTACATGAGAGGGAAGAGGCAGGCCAGCTGACTTCAGTGATACTAGCACTCAGTGCTAACATCACAGCAAGCACATGTGTGCATATATGGTTCTTCAAGTATTTATTCATGTGGATCCCACTATAGGTGCACATGCACCCCATCCACATGACTCTGGATTTTCTTGGCTAGCAGTATCTGTTGGGATCATTCATGTGGCCTCCATGCCCTTGCCCCCTGCCTCATCACCAAGGGAATAAAGGGCAGAATGGGCCAAACTGCTTCTCAGTTCTGTCTTATAGAATCATAGAATATTAGGGTTGGAAGGGACCTCAGGATGTCATCTAGTCCAACCCCCCTGCTCAAAGCAGGACTAATCCCCAACTAAATCATCCCAGCCAGGGCTTTGTCAAGCTGGACCTTAAAAACCTCTAAGGAAGGAGATTCCACCACCTCCCTAGGTAACCCATTCAGTGCTTCACCACCCTCCTAGTGAAAAAGATTTTCCTAATATCCAACCTAAACCTCCCCCACTCACCTGTGACAACCACACAGAATTGCATCTGCCTGTTACATTTAGGATTAGTGTTAGGTTAGTGTTAGAATTAGTTAGTATTTTATACTGTTTTTCTTAGCCCACTGGCAATAAAAAAAACATAGATAGCATTGGAAATTCCTAGGACCCTCAGTACTGAGAGATTGGCTTCATGGCTGAAGCAAAGTATACATGGTTTAAGTCCTGCCTTTTATGTAAGACAGCAATGCTGCTGGAACAATGGGTATTCTAAATGCCCTTTTTTTTTTTGCCTTGGAGAAGGCCAAATTCTTGATAAATACTCCATCTGTAGATTGCTCCCCAAACAGATGCAGAAAGCCTGAGACAAAGTTATTTTTACTAGAATGTTCTATGAAGGGTGTGTCTGACTCAAAGAACTATGTGTTGAAGGGTGGCTCAGCTGTTCACAAACTATATTTGGCCAGTCCTCTGGTAACCAGGGTTGTTATCTCTACTACTCAAGACTCCATGGCTGCCAAAAGGTCCCACAATTTGTTCAGAGGTAGTGATTGTGTAGTATAGACCTCAATGGGTCACTCAGTTGCTCCTGATGTCCATGGTAGACAAGAGCACTAATCACCTTTCTTGGTGCTAAGAGGAAGTTGAAGAGTTATCATACTTCTGACTTGGCCACAGTTCCTCCTCCCAAGCCTGACCTACACTGCAGTTCTACTTTTCCCATGATGCACTCTTCGTCACCAGCAATGTCCCATTTGAGCTTGGTTGCCATTGTCAACCTTTCTACACTGACACTAACATTGTTACCATCTGTTACATTTTGGCATCAGAACTAGAAACAAGAACTTTCTCCAGATTGACCTCTATAGTACCAATATTTCTATTACTACCTTCCCTGTTACCAACTCTTTTGGTACAAGCAATCTCAGCTCCCACTATGTTTAAAATATCTACAAATTTAACTAATCACTGGAATCAGAATCTCCCCTTCTTGACATGGCACCCTTATGGGCACCTACAAAACCTTTATCAGTATCGGAACTTAGGGATCCAATACTGAAGATTTCACTGCATCAGTCAACATGGACATTGATAACCATATCACATGGAAGATTGTCTAGGTCTCCTCAACACTCTTCAACTCTTCAGAGATCAGCCCCTCCCTCTGGAGGAAGTGTAGTCTTCTGTATCTTCTTCAGCAGGAAATAGCAGAAGTCCTTCTCCCACAGTTACCACTCACTCCCCTGGGTTAGTTCATGAGTGGGAGCCAGAGAATCAGGATGTTCTTCTTTTCACTGTAAGAGCTATGAATCGAACACGGCACAAACTCCCTGGATTCCTCCACCTTAGCCTCATATCCTTGTCCCTAAAGGAAACCTACACACCACCTTCAAAAAATAAGCCTTGGAGCTTAAATTCATAACTTTGTTAGACACTAAAAACCAAACTCAAAGACATGGATTTATGATTCATTGCAACAATCTATAACCCACTAAACCTTCTTTGTCCTGTTACTGAAGAGATGTTAACTGCCCACTCCACCTTCAATGGTTTCTTACAACATGTTAACTCCTTATGGCATCTGTTCCACCTTGTATTAGCTGTGACACTCTGAGTACCTTTCCCAGACCTGAAGAAGAGCTGTGCAAGCTTGAAAGCTTGTTTCTTTCACCCTACTAAACAGCTTCCACTAAACAAAATTCTCTCTCTTCACCCAGCTCTACTCTAGAGCAATACTTTAATCTCTAAGTCTCTACACTTCAGCACAGAAAAGGAAACAGGTTAGACCTCTAATCTTTTCCAGACGAAGATCAACCTCACCATATTATTACCAGCAAAAGGCCTTGAAACCTCCCAAGAAAAGACTTCAGTATCAGAGAAGAAAGTTTGCCTTCATCTACTGCTAAAGCTCATATAACACTTGACCAGAGGTAGACAGTAGGGCTGTCAATTAATCACATTTAACTCACGCCATTAACTCAAAAAAATTAACCGTGATTTTAAAAATTGCGATTAATTGCATTTTAATCGCACTGTTAAACAACAGAATACCAATTGAAATTTATTAAATATTTTGGATGTTTTTCTACATTTTCAAATATATTGATTTAAATTACAATACATAATACAAAGTGTACAATGCTCACTTTATATTATTTTTATTACAAATATTTGCACTGTAAAACTGATAAAAGAAATAGTATTTTTCAATTCACCTCATACAAGTACTGTAGTGCAATCTCTTTATTGTGAAAGTGCAACTTATAAATGTAGATTTTGTTGTTGTTGCATAACTGCACTCAAAAACAAAACAATATAAAACTTTAGAGCCTACTCAGTCCTACTTCTTGTTCAGCCAATCTCTAAAACAAACAGGTTTGTTTACATTTACGGGAGATAATGCTGCCCGCATCTTATTTACAATGTCACCTGAAAGTGAGAACAGGCATTCACATGACACTTTTGTAGTTGTTATTGCAAGGTATTTATGGGCCAGATATGCTAAACATTCATATGCCCCTTCATGCTTCGGCCACCATTCCAGGGGATATGCTTCCATGCTGATGACACTCGTTAAAAAAATAATGCATTAATTAAATTTGTGACTGAACTCCTTGGGGGAGAATTGTATGTCTCCTGCTCTGTGTTTTACCCACATTCTGCCATAGATTTCATGTTATAGCAGTCTTGGATGATGACTCAGCAGGTGTTGTTCATTTTAAGAACACTTTCACTGCAGATTTGACAAAACGCAAAGAAGGTACCAATGTGAGATTTCTAAAGATAGCTACAGCACTTGACCCCAACATTTAAGAATCTGAAGTGCCTTTCAAAATCTGAGAGGGATGAAGTGTGGAGTGTGTTTCAGAAGTCTTAAAAGAGCAACACTCCAAAACTACAGAACCCGAACCAGCAAAAAAGAAAATCAACCTTCTGCTGGTGGCATTTGACTCAGATGATGAAAATGAACGTGCATCAGTCCGCATTGCTTTGGATTGTATCAAGCAGAACCCATGATCCGCATGGATGCATGTCCTCTGGAATGGCGGACAAAGCACGAAGGGATATGAATCATTAGCGCATCTGGCACATAAATATCTTGCAATGCCAGCTACAACAGTGGCATGTGAACGCCTGTTCTCACTTTCAGGTGATATTGTAAAAAGGCAGGCAGCAATATCTCCTACAAAAGTAAACAAACTTGTTTGTCTGAGCAATTGGCTGAACAAGAAGTAGGACTGAGTGGACTTGTAGGCTCTGAAGTTTTACATTGTTTTATTTCTGAGTGCAGGGTTTTTTTTGGTACTTAATTCTATATTTGTAAGTTCAACTTTCATGATAAAGAGATTGCACTACTACAGTACTTGTATTAGGTGAATTGAAAAATACTATTTCTTTTGTTTATTTTTTACAGTGCAAATATCTGTAATAAAAAATAAATATAGTGAGCACTGTACACTTTGTATTCTGTGTTGTAATTGAAATCAATATTTGAAAATGTAGAAAACATCCAAAATATTTAAATAAATGTTAATCTACTATTTAATCACACAATTAATTTTTTAATCACGCGATTAATCGCTTGACAGCCCTATTAGAAAGTTTGATATCACGATCGAAAGACAGACTGATCTAATAGGACCTATAGCCTTTCCTTCCACCATTTGGCAATCACCTTTCTTTCTTTCATGCCTGAACTAGAACTACTGTTACACAAGGGTTATTCAGTTCAATTTCAGACCTTGCCAACTCCTCCATTCCTGTCCCTTTTCAGATATTCCTCTCGCAAGAGGCAGATATCCTTCTACAACTTGGTGCAATGGCGAGGGTACCCTCTTCTCCCCAGCAACAAAGGGTTTTACTCCTATTCATTCCTTATCCCAAAAAAGAAAGGATGGTGTCCCATTCTAGATATCAGATGACTCAACACATTAATCCATCACTTTAGGTTCAAGGTTGGTCTCTCTAGCATTCATAATTCCTTCCCTAGATCCCCCAAGATTCCTTCAGAACTCTTGACTTAAGGATGCTTGCTTCCATCTGTCCATCCACCCAGCTCACAGAAAGTACTTCTTTTATAGTGGCACACATGTATTATTAGTTCAGTGTGCTACTGTTCAGTCTTCCCACAGCACCAAGTGTGTTTTCAAAATGCCTGTTATTCATTGCAACTCCTCTGCGAAGTCCCTGATTGAATCTAAGGACTCCACATTCACCCATACCTCAGCAATTAGCTGATTAGAGGCATATGTCCAGAATAGGTCACCGATACAGTATAACTGGTTCGCCACCTCTTCTTGGTCGGCCTCAGAATCAATCAGGACAAATCCACTCTCAACTCCCACTCAAACAATAAAATTAACTTCTCAGCTTGGGGTCAGCAAGAGCTTATTTCCCACAGGCCAGATTTTGTACCACTCCACCAATTGTCAAATCTACTTATCTAGGGCCCTCCCAAATTCATGGGCATGAAAAACGCATCACGGACCATGAAATCTGATCTCCCCTGTGAAATCTGGCTATTGTAGGTGAGACCGTATTTCACAGAGTTGGGCGGCCGGAGAGCAGTGGCTGCTGGCCAGGAGCTCAGCTCTGAAGGCCGCGATCCCACCAGCAGCAGTGCAGAAGTGAGGGTGGCATGGTAAGGGGGGTCATCAATTTTTGGGGGGAGGGCAGGGCTGGTCTTACAGGTGGGTGACCGCCCAGGGCCCCATGGTCAGGGGGGTGCTGTGGTCAACCCGCTTTACACAAGGCTCCTTTAACTACCAAACACTGGGTTTGAGGGCAGGGCTGAGGGCGCCCCAGCTGGGGGCACCAGTTGCTAGTCCTGGACGGGTTGGGGAGGGATAGGACTTCCTCTTCACGGGCTGCTCCCTCAGCTGGGCCAGACCCATCTCCAGGAACCTCCCTCGGCTGCAGGAAGCTCTACCGCTGCAGGCTGGGAGTCCAGCTCTGAAGGCAGTGCAGCCTCATTTCTGCACTGCTGCTGGCGGTGGCACTGCATTCAGAGCTGGGCACCCGGCCAGTCGCTGCCCTCCCGTTGGCCAGCTCTGAAGGCAGCAGCACACAAGTAAGGGTGGAAATGCCATGGTCCCCCTACAAGATCCTTGTGACCCCTCCCCCCCCCCCGCCCCATGACCCTGTTCTGAGTCGGGTCCCTCATGGTTACAATACGTGAAATTTCAGATTTAAATATCTGAAACCATGAAATTTACGATTTTTAAAATCCAATGAACATGAAATTGACCAAAATTGTTTGTGAATTTGGTAGGGCCCTATACATATTCAACCAAGGTCTTTGGTGACGTCTCATCTCAGGCTGTTGGGCCACAAGGCTTTCTGCATCTTTGTGATGCCATGTGCCAGACTTCACCTTCAACCTTTTATGGGGCAGTTAAAAATCAGTTTATCTATCAAGAAAACACAGCATGAACTTACAGGTTGTAGTTTCCTCAGAAGTCTTATCCTCTCTTCTCTGGTGGAAGGACCCATGAAAAGTATGCCAAGGCATCCTATTTACCTCACCATCTCCTACCATGACTCTTGTAAGGGGTGCCTCCAAAAAAGGATGGGGAGCACACCCAGACTATCTTCAGACATAAGGTCTCTGGTCCTTTAACAGACTCAACTACATATAAATGTTCTAGATCTCAGAGCCATACATTTACCATGTAGAGCGTTCCTCCTCCTCCTCCTCCAAGGGACCACAATTCAAGTCCTGACAGTCAACACTACAGTGCTGCACTATGTCAACAAACAAGGGGGAGTGAGATCATCCCCCTCTCTGTCAGGACTATATGTGACTGGTGCATTCAACATCTATCAATCTCATAGCTGTACATATACCAGGCTTTCAGAACCACCTAGCAGATCAATTCAGCAGAAAGTTCTCTTTGAGGATCTGAGCCTGAATCTCTACAAATCCAGTCTTGACTCAAAGGTATTTAGGAAAGTGACTCTCATTGAAATCAATGGGAATCAGACGCCTAAATACCTTTGAGGATCTGGACCTCAGTCAAGTCTGCCTCCCTAGCCAGGCTCAGTCAGGCAGCCGCCAGTCCACCACGCTGCAGTGCAGTGTCCCAAAGGGGCTGATCCCACCCCTTCCACTCCCCAGCATCTGGGGCATGTGTTGCCCACCCCTGCCCCCACACGGTTTTGCCCCCTCCCCCGCAGCACCTTCTGCATGCTACCAAACGGATGATTGCTGCGGGTGGGAAGCACTGGGGTAGGGAGAAGAGTTGATTGGTGGGGCCTGCCACTGGCGGGAGGCACTGGAGGGAAGGGGGAGGGGCCCGTCGGTGGGTGCTGAGCACCCACTATTTTTTTTCCTGTGGCAGCTCTAGCCCCGGAGCACCCATGGAGTTGGTGCCTATGCCCAGGCCCATCACCCCCACATCTGACAGCATGGATGCTAGCTGCTTAAGTGCACTACACAGGAGTCATTTTAGAGAGGTACAAGATATTTTGACTCAGAGCAGAAAGGCTTCTACAAGGCTAATTGATAGAGCCAAATGGCAAGATCTTTCATTTGGGGCTGCTCAGCAACAACTTCAATCATTGGAGACATCTATTCCTGTTATTCTGGATTATTTTATTTTTCTTGAAACACTGAGGATTTTCAATCAGCTCAGGGAGGGTATATTTAGCTGCAGTACATGCCCATCACCATCCAATTTGGGATCACACAGTATTTTTGCACCCACATCTTTTACATTTCTGAAGTATCTGATCCACATTTCCACTAGAAATTTAACCCTCTCACGCTCAATTTGATGCTCCTGGCCCTCAGAGAAACCCAATTTTTGCCTATAGCACCATACTCCTTTTATCATCTCACATGATCTCAGGGTCATATGGATTGCCATTTTTGGGATTCAGAAGGAATTTTCTCCCAGGTCAGATTGACAGGGACTTTTTTTGTGTGTGTGCACATTCCTCTGCAGCATGGGGTGTCAGTCACTTGCTAGGATCATGTGGGTACATCTCACCAAATCAAGGTTGCAAGCATTGGTGCACCTCAGTCCCTCCTGTTTTTTGCCTGTAGCACAAAATAATCTCCTGAAGGGTATAGTACCTTAGTCTAATCCAAGCTATTGGGCTCAATACAAGGGTAGCTGAGTTAGTGGCCTGTGACACACAGGTCAAACTAGATCTGTTGGCCCCCTCTTACTTTACACTCTATTACTATCAAGAAAACATTTTTGTTGGCTTCTCTTAAGAATGACTGAGATTGAAGCATAATGGCAGGTTTCTCTTACGCTATATTTCACGAAGACAAGGTGATTCTAAGACTCACTCAAAGTTCTTACTCAAAGTGATCTCAGACTTTCATCTGATCAGTACCTAATGTTCTTTCCCAAACTTCTTTTGACTCCTGCAGAAGCAAAACTCCAGATGCCTGACTTGTTGAAAAGACTCTCTTACTACCTACATAGAACTACCTTCACAGAACAAGACCCTTCCAAAAGTCACCTTGAACACCTGTAGTGTTTAGGGACAGGTCTAGAGACAAGCTATTTTGACCCACAGACTCTAGAAATGCGTATCAGATTGTATTAGATCTCCTGGAAACTAAATAAATTAGCTCCTTCTCAGATTAAAGCATACACAGCTAGGGCTCAAGCAACCTTTTTGATGTTTGACGAACATCCCTCTATCAGAAATTTGCAGGGCAGCCACTTGGAATTCAGTACATACTTTTACTCAACATTACTCTCTAGTTGCAGTTACTAGCTCTGATACTCAATTTAGTAGGGCAAGCCTAAAGTCTTACTGTGGCACCCAACTCCTTAGGGAGACAGCTGCTAGTCAATCACCTACAGTGGGATTTAAGTGGGAAAAAATTAAAAGAAAAAAATAATTAATTTGCCTTACAGTAACTTTAATTCTTCAAGGTGTTTTGTCCATATGGATCCCAGGACCCACCCTTCTTTGCTGCTACTGTGGAGTCCTTTAAATTTAGGATTCTATACTGGCAAAGGAAATAAGAGGCAGTTGGACCCACTCATTTATACCTTCAGGAGAAGCGGGGTTAGGGTGATGGTGCAGGACACATGCACGATACTGGTGGCCAAAAGACTGCTCTTACACATGAGATTTGTATACATCTATAGCAGGATCTAAGTGGACAGAAGTTACTAGATCACAGGCCCTGGTTCTCATGGGAGACTTCAATCACCCTGATATCTGCTGGGAGAGCAATACAGCGGTGCACAGACAATCCAGGAAGTTTTTGGAAAGTGTAGGGGACAATTTCCTGGTGCAAGTGCTGGAGGAACCAACTAGGGGCAGAGCTCTTCTTGACCTACTGCTCACAAACAGGGAAGAATTAGTAGGGGAAGCAAAAGTGGAAGGGAACCTGGGAGGCAGTGTCCATGAGATGGTCGAGTTCAGGATCCTGACACAAGGAAGAAAGGAGAGCAGCAGAATACGGACCCTGGACTTCCGAAAAGCAGACTTTGACTCCCTCAGGGAACTGATGGGCGGGATCCCCTGGGAGAATAACATCAGGGGGAAAAGAGTCCAGGCGAGCTGGCTGTATTTTAAAGAATCCTTATTGAGGTTGCAGGAACAAATCATCCCGATGTGTAGAAATAATACTAAATATGGCAGGCGACCAGCTTGGCTTAACAGTGAAATTCTTGCTGATCATAAACACAAAAAAGAAGTTTACAAGAAGTGGACGATTGGACAAATGACCAGGGAGGAGTATAAAAATATTGCTCAGGCATGCAGGAGTAAAATCAGGAAGGCCAAATCACACTTGGAGTTGCAGCTAACACAAGATGTTAAGAGTAACAAGAAGGGTTTCTTCAGGTATGTTAGCAACAAGAAGAAAGTCAATGAAAGTGTGGGCCCCTTACTGAATGAGGGAGACAACCTAGTGACAGAGGATGTGGAAAAAGCTAATGTACTCAGTGCTTTTTTTGCCTCGGTCTTCACAAACAAGGTCAGCTCCCAGACTATTGCACTGGGCAGCATAGTATGGGGAGGAGGTGACCAGCCCTCTGTGGAGAAAGAAGTGGTTCAGGACTATCTAGAAAAGCTGGACGAGCACAAGTCCATGGGGCCGGATGCACTGCATCCGAGGGTGCTAAAGGAGTTGGCGGATGTGATTGCAGAGTCATTGGCAATAATCTTTGAAAACTCATGGCGATCGAGGGAGGTCCCGGATGACTGGAAAAAGGCTCATGTAGTGCCCATCTTTAAAAAATGGGAGGAGGATGATCCGGGGAACGACAGGCCAGTCAGCCTCACCTCAGTCCCTGGAAAAATCATGGAGCAGGTCCTAAGGAATCAATTTTGAAGCACTTAGAGGAGCGGAAAGTGATCAGGAACAGTAAGCATGGATTCACCAAGGGCAAGTCATGCTTGACTAACCTAACTGCCTTCTATTATGAGATAACTGGGTCTGTGGATGAGGGGAAAGCAGTGGACGTGTTATTCCTTGACTTTAGCAAAGCTTTTGATACGGTCTCCCACAGTATTCTTGCTGGCAAGTTAAAGAAGTATGGGCTGGATGAATGGACTATAAGGGGGATAAAAAGCTGGCTAGATCATCAGGCTCAATGGGTATTGATCAATGGCTCCATGTCTAGTTGGCAGCCGGTATAAAGCGGAGTGCCCCAAGGGTCGGTCCTGGTGCCGGTTTTGTTCAATATCTTCATTAATAATCTGGAGGATGGTGTGGACTGCACCCTCAGCAAGTTTGCAGATGACACTAAACTGGGAGGAATGGCAGATATGCTGGAGGGTAGGGATAGGATACAGAGGGACCTAGACAAATTAGAGGATTGGGCCAAGAGAAATCTGATGAGGTTCAACAAGGACAAGTGTAGAGTCCTGCACTCAGGATGGAAGAATCCCATGCACTGCTACAGACTAGGGACCAAATGGCTAGGCAGCAGTTCTGCAGAAAAGGACCTATGGGTTACAGTGGACGAGAAGCTGGATATGAGTCAAAAGAAGGATGTGGAAAAATTGGAGAGAGTCCAGCGGAGGGCAACAAATATGATTAGGGGGCTGGAGCACATGACTTATGAGGAGAGGCTGAGGGAACTGGGATTGTTTAGTCAGCAGAAGAGAAGAATGAGGGGGGATTTGATAGCTGCTTTCAACTACCTGAAAGGGGGTTCCAAAGAGGATGGATCTAGACTGTTCTCAGTGGTACCAGGTGACAGTACAAGGAGTAATGGTCTCAAGTTGCAGGGGGGGAGGTTTAGGTTGGATAGTAGGAAAAACTTTTTCACTAGGAGGGTGGTGAAGCACTGGAATGGGTTACCTAGGGAGGTGGTGGAATCTCCTTCCTTAGAGGTTTTTAAAGTCAGGCTTGACAAAGCCCTGGCTGGGATGATTTAGTTGGGGGTTGGACTAGATGACATCCTGAGGTCCCTTCCAACCCTGATATTCTATGATTCTATGACAAAACGTCTCAAAGAACCACAGTTACTGTAAGCAGCCATTTTTTACCTTGAAATGAGCCTGGGAAAGTGAGCTGAATAAGGCTGGGAACTCCTGGCTTCTTTTCTGGAGGTAAGAAAGGAAGGAGCATAGCAACTCCTAAGCTTCTAGTTCTTTGGGAGTGGTGGGAGCAGATCAACTGGAACCGGTACATTTTTCACAGGAAGGGAAAATCAGGTCGGGAACAGAGCAGCCCCTGAGCTGTTGCTAAATTCACAAGTGAGAAGAGAAAACTCATTTCCTACTTATCTAAGGGTAGGGGAATAGAAAGAAAAAGAAAGAGGCCCAATTGCTGGAGAAAGAGATGGGAGCAGAGCCCTGCACTAATTGATTGGAAGCAGCCCCAGCACTATATGATTTATTGGAAGTAAGTTTAGGTTGCCTCAGCACTGACTGAGGAAAGACTGAGAAGAGGTTAGACTGGGGTTAGCCAAAATGCACCCCCTAACCTCAACCTATTATCTATCTACCACTTTTCCTAGCCTAGACAAACTGTAAGATGCACAGTCTGAGCCCCTGACAGTTTGTTTATAATTGAGATGGTTCTGCCTGTGCACTATTCACAATTGTTCATACATTAAAAACCCTAAACAAAACAGATTGGGTTGCAGGTACTTAATCCTGCCATGAGTGCAGGGGACTGGACTAGATGACCTCTCAAGGTCCCTTCCAGTCCTATGATTCTACCTTAAACTAGTGTGCATACTAGAAGTTTAACTCACCACTTTAAATTAAAGGAAGTATCGTATCTTTGCTTCTGTGGCCTGGCCTTAGATCTTGTGGCCCTACCTAACCTGCGAAACAGCACAGCCATGGCTTCTTTAAACTAAACAGGAGCAAAATCTTGCTAGTTTTTGAAGTTCTTTGAGTGGGCCCTGAGTGATTTGTGGGGTGGCAGTTTTGTTTTTATTGGACAAGTTAAGTGTCACATTTCAGATCCAACTAGGGGAACTGGAACAATTTTTGTAATGGGGGTGCTGAAAGCAGAAACCATGCATTTGGTTGTTATTACTACTTCAAGCCAAGGGGTGCAGCATCCCCAGCACCCCTGGATCCAACCAGAAGAAAAGTGCAGTTCTTCTAAGGTCAAAACCACAGCACTCCAAGCATGCAAGGCTGTCTCAAGGTGTGGCAATCTGAACACATAGACCAGGCGTAGGCAACCTATGGCACGTGTGCCGAAGGCGGCACACGAGCTGATTTTCAGTGGCACTCACACCGCCCGGGTCCTGGCCACCAGTCCGGGGGCCTCTGCATTTTAATTTAATTTTAAATGAAGCTTCTTAAACATTTTAAAAACCTTATTTACTTTACATACAACAATAGTTTAGTTATATATTATAGACTTATAGAAAGAGACCTTCTAAAAACGTTAAAATGTATGACTGGCACGCGAAACCTTAAATTAGAGTGAATAAGTGAAGACTCGGCACACCACTTCTGAAAGGTTGCTGACCCCTGATCACTGAAAGATACACAGTAGAACTGCCCCAGCCTATTCCTCCAGACACTGCAATACTGAGTCCCACCGCCCTCAGACAGAGCATCTGTCTCAATTCCCCCCCCCCAAAGACGTGGCCGCAACACCCTATGCCTGGCAATTGCCTCCCCCACACCAATGGGGGAGTCGCCCCGCAAAGCCTCCGCCTTTGACCCTCCCATGAGACAGTCTCCTCCTCACGTAGAATGCAACACACACTCCGCCTCCAGTCCCTCCAGAAACTGGAACGGATGCGGGCGCGGTCGGTCGGTCCCAGCCCCCGCTGTAGCTCAGGCCGAGCGGGAGCTCCCCAGTGAGCACGCCTCCCGCCCGCTCCCTGTCCCGGCTACCCCTTGTGCCCGCCCCCGCCGGGCACTGCGCCGCCGTCAGGAAGGATCCCAGCGAGGCCTTCCCGCAGCCTCAGGAGACTCTCTGGGCGCCTGCGTTACAGGAACAGGAGCGGCTCGCAGACAGCAGCAAGCGCCGCCCCCTGACTCACTCGGGAGTCGCGGGGGGACCGGACCGAGCGAGCTGCTGGGCCAGCGCGTAGACAGTCACCGCCCCGGCCGTCGTTGGGCGAGCGGCTCCCCGCGACAGGCCCTGCTGCCTCCCGGGCCTCCAGCGCCCGCTTGGCCCCCTCCCCGCAGACAAGCGGCTCCCTCTGTCCTCTCACTAGGACCCGTCCCCGCAGGTCACTCCCGAGCCGACCCTTGGGTCCTCAGCCGGGCATCCGGCCCCGTCCCGGGCCACTGTACCGACCTCCCTGACGGCCGCGAACTACCTTACTATAAACAGCCGCGGGCCCCACCCCCTTCTCGCGGCCCGTCCCGCGGGCCCCCACTTCCCCCCCCCTTCTCGCGGCCCGTCCCGCGGGCCCCTACTTCCCCCCCCCACCCCCTTCTCGCAGCCCGTCCCGCGGGCCCCCACTTCCCCCCCACCCCCTTCTCGCGGCCCATCCCGCGAGCCCCCACTTCCCCCCCTTCTCGCGGCCCGTCCCGCGGGCCCCCACTTCCCCCCACCCCCTGCTCGCAGCCCATCCCGCGAGCCCCCCCTTCCCGCAGCCCATCCCGCGAGCACCCACTTCCCCCCACGGTGCCCAGCCAGCCCCGCTGAGCATTTTCCTGTGGGTTGCTTCCTTCCCTGTGTAGGGCAGCCGGGGCTACTATGTCATTGTTACCCCCCCTCGCTGAGGCAGGACAGCAGCTGCAACGCGCATGCGCACCACTAGAACGCGTGCTCATCAACCGCCTTTCCCTTAACGGCTAGAGCCGCCTCGTTTCTCTTTCCCCACGATTTAAATATGCTAATGAAGGGTCGTCGGGAGTCCTATGGCGGGGCAGGGAGGTGGTCACATGGCTTGGGGACGTGCCTATAGGGGGCGGCTCCCGACCTGCCCAGGCTGCCTTAAAAGCGGGCTGCGAGCGAGGAAGCGCCTCAGTCAGAGAGAGAAAGTGCCGTGGTGGGTGGGTCGCGGCTGCTCCGCCTGAAACTTCTGAGTAACATCAACAGGGGGCCAGCGGCGGCAGCCGTGCAGCTTGTCCGCCTTCTTCTCATAAACCAGCCCGTGCAGGGCTTGAGCGGGCCCCTCACACAAAGGCGAGCAGGGCAGCTCCCTGGAGGGGGGTGGCGGGGAGGCGCTCCTCCCGGTGCAGAGCACTCACAGCTCCTACTGCCCGCCCGTCCCCCGTGTCTGCCCCCCGCCCCCTGTCCATGTAGCCGCCGGCCCCGCTGCTGCTCCGCACTATGCCCATCTTACTCTTCCTGATAGACACGTCCGCTTCCATGAACCAGCGCACCCATCTGGGCACCACCTATCTGGACATAGCCAAAGGCGCTGTAGAGACTTTCATGAAGGTACCGGCTCTGCCTGCGACAGGCGGCGAGAGGGGGTGGGGGGAGCCCTGCCGCCCGGGTGGCGGGGGCGCGGGGCTGGGGAGGGCCGGGCGGGGGCTCGCATGCCGGGCGCTGCTGCTGAGTCCCTCGGGTAACCCTGCGCTTTGTGCCCGCAGCTCCGCGCCCGGGACCCCGCCAGCAGAGGAGACAGGTACATGCTGGTCACTTTCGAGGAGCCTCCCCACGCGATCAAGGTAACCCCCGTGAATCGCCCTCCTCCCCCCGGGCCGGGCTGCCCGCCCCTCCCCCGCGCTCCCGGCGGCGCAGCGCAGCTCGCCCCGCACAGGCACACACAGGCTCTGGCAGCGGCGGCGGCGCTGACATCAACATGGCCGACATTTTTCCTGTGCGGTGTGTGAGCAGCAATGGACTGTGGGGGATATTGATTCAAGTTAGGAGAAGTGACAGCAACTCCAAGGCGAGTTCGGCTGCAAGGGGCGGCGAGGAGCGGTACCTGCTTCGGGCCGGGCAGCCTTGGCTGGCGCTTCCCCCTCGTCGTGCGTGGAGACCCGGAGCCTCCACATGACACATCAGAAGGGAACCTGCTGTAGGTCATTGACCGGCCCCGTCCGCTGCCGTGGACCAGGCTCTGGTTATTCCAATGACCCGCAGTAAGTTGTAGGCTCACTCTTTGGACCATGGAACCAAACGCTGATATTCTGCTGGGTGGGGGACAAGGGGGGCGTAAAGGCTTGGGCGGGGTGGGGGTGGGGATTGGGCTTTGAAGCCTTTAGAACAGAAGAGGTTCTTAGTTACTTGTAAGATGAGTTGGTAGTTTGGGGGGGTATTTTTTAACCGCATGCAAGAGAGGAAGACACCATTTTTGTAATCTGTAACAGAAAAGGTTCTCCTTGTACACAGCTAACATCTGAAGGATAAGCATTCTCGCCTTTCTCTTTGCAGGCTGGCTGGAAAGAAAACCATGCAACCTTTATGAATGAATTGAAAAACCTTCAAGCTGAAGGACTTACGACTCTTGGCCAGTCTCTAAGGACAGCTTTTGATTTATTAAACTTAAATAGATTAGTAACTGGCATAGACAACTATGGGCAGGTAGGTTGAATATAAACAGGGGGAAACCCTTTCAGAGACCACAAATGATTAGTTGACCAAAATAACCTCTATTCATGAAATATGAAGTATAAAACATAACGGGGGGCTACTTTACAAATAAACAGTGCTTAGACAATTGGGAAACCCATTACTAGGATGTAGTTTTGTACCCAGCTTTAATTCAGTTTTTATTTTATATCAGTCTAAAACGGCTTCAGTTTTTTTAAACACAAATGTAGGCATTGATTTTTTTTTTTTTTTCAGTTCACACATATATTTTGGGTATATTTATTATGATCGAGATAATGAAACCTTATATTTCAGCACATTAGCCGATTGCATGCAGGGGTCATGAAGATTTTTTTCTCTTCCATCTACAGTGGTGCACAATCAGTTGGGTGCACTTTGAGGGTTTAGCTTTTCTCTGAAGTACACTTGTTATTAGCCACTGTGGGGATCAAACTATTGGGTTAAATGGAGCAGAGGTTTAATCTTACATGTCAAATCTTTTATCATTCAATCTCTTTCCCTCATATTAAAGCCCTGAAAAGCTCTGGCTTCATTGACACCCTGTACTGGAGCTGCCATCCTTCTGGCTCAGAAGGATTTGAACAGGACTTCTTTTTGAGTGTGTCAACATTACCTTTTAATCAACAGTATGGGTCACTGTAGAACAATGAGGCACTTCTTTACCATTCTCCCTCAGGTTGAGTGTATGCCCTGGAAACTCTCAGTTGCTCTTGGCCTGAAGAGTAAGAGACTGGGACTATGAATCCAGCCCTAGTTTTGTTTTGCATAGTAGTGGAGAGCATTACCAGTGGGTACACATATTAAATGTATATTTTGCACTGTTAGCCTCACATTTCCCCTTTTTATTTTCTCCTGTGACGTAATGCCCTCTGAGAGGAAGAAAGGCTGTTGCTGCTTGTTTCACTAGAGAGTGAAATAAGTTGCTTCAACCAACTGCTCTGAGGCTGAGCATATTATCTCTGTGTTACCATGTTCTGCTTGTGTAGGAGGAAAATTCAGATTTCTCATGTTTCACTGTGTTGCACTGCCACTAGACTACCAAGTCACCCTAAACACGTTTTTAAATGCACTCCTAGTAATGAAACTTTGAAATGTACCAATTCAACACACACAGATAATCTTTAGTCTATTTCCATGTGTTGCTCTCTTATACACCTACGTGCATTCACCTGTTTTTCTGCTTTCCTTCATTCTGGTTTCAGTTAGGTCAGCCTTACAAAGTTTTCATGAAAACTTACCCTCCCAGGTGCGAAAAAAAAAAAATCCATATCCACCCTTTGCCATGGCTGTTGATGATAATTAATACAGCAGTGATATTCATCCATAAAACATTACATGCCCTGGGTGAGTCAGCTATGCTCACTTAGTCTTTTTTTTTTTTATTATTATTAAAACAAGTGGGCAATTGAGTTGATGCCATGACTCTCACTGGCTGGTTATGCTATGAAGAATGAGTGCTTTTCGTTGTCTTTTGAGCATCTGCATTGTTTTCATTTTTGCCTGGTCTGTCTTGTCCTTAGATCTTTGATTCCAGACCAGATTTCTTTGACCTCAGAAACACCCTTACTCTTCTAGATATTACAAGTTGATAACTTCTAAACAGTGTATCAGATACTTCACACTGTTCCATGTGTGGTAGACTTAGCAGAAGAGAATTGCTTCTGGTACATGCAAATATTCACTCACATGATTAAACAGTCTTTTCTGAACTTTTTTCAGCGTCCTTTACAAAAATAGGTGACTATGTGTTAAATTGATTTGTTCTGCTAGATCCTGTGCTGCTGAAGTCCCTAGTTCCCATTGTAGCACCACTATCAGACTAGAACTTTTTCATAAATTAGACTAAAATTTCAGATTACTTAACTGCACTGGAATTCACTTCTGGGACTGAACTGGTCCTTGAAGTTCACATTGGCTTATAAGCAATACATATTGCCATCCTGTCAACTGACATCAGCAATGGGAAGATCCACTGTTAAACAGCTCTTCTGAAAATAAACATATTAAAATTTACATGTTGCAAAGGACGTGGGAATAATTCAGGAAGATAAAAGTGGTAAGAATACTCAATTGTTGTTAAAATACTGGAGACAGTAGCATATGCTTACTCATCTATTTTTTTAAACAAAACACTTAGGGAAAAAAATTTACACTGATGAGACTACAGAGTATCTCAACCAGTCTAGTTTAGCTGTCTAAAATAGAGTAGCTAGATCTACTCTTTCTTGGGTTCAGAAGACAGGATGATTTACAAATAAACAAGATCTAATAGGTATTAGAGAAGATATTACATGAAGCATAAATTCAAACATTTTTTAATGAAGCATTTGGGAAATTATATCAGGCTGTCTCTTCCACTAAGTTATTTATCCGCCACTCCTGCCATTGGATTGGCAAGATTCTAAAATATTTGTGTTGATTCCTTTTGTTTCTAGTACTTGAGCTGTAGAACAAATGTGCTCCTTTTATAAATACTAATGACAAGACATGTCTCAAACTTATTGAGATTCAATCTGGTTAAACCATCCAACTTATGAATTGTTTAAATGGCTAGGCCACTCGTTATATCTGACATCTTTTGAAGTTGGCCAGAGTTCACCATCAGCAGACTTCCTGGATTGGACTGATGTCTGAATGTTTGTTCTCAAATTAAACTTGAGAAAAACTCCTGCTGCATATTTCCTTGCATCACCTGTTTGGATCTTAATACAAATATCTCAATTCACTATATGTATTTTGCATTGCATTGGTACCAACTCATGAACAGATAATGACAATGTTTGAGTTACTACTTGCACAGATGTATTAGGTCACATAATTTCACATTTGGATCTTAAAGAGACACTTAACCACTATACAGGGGAACAGTTGGCCTGACTAAAGGAAACATTTTTTTCCTAATGTAAGTAATAATCTAAGGGTTAACTTGCACCTACTGCAGTTAAGCTTTCAGACAGAAATGTGATTTTTTTTTTAAGTTAGCTGTGCCTTTAATTTGTGTAACACTTTCCATTTGATGTTAAGCCATATATTATCCTTGCTTGGCTCTAGCAGCGTTCACAAAGTGGAGTAGTTTTGTTCATGTATTTCACTTTCTGTGACTGGTTTTGATAGATGAACTTAAGAGTTTTTTAAAGAAAGTGTTAGCCTTTAATATTACCAGTAAAAGGTACTGGTGCTCTGCACCTAACTGGATCTTTATTAGGTAAGCTTCAGTAACAAAAACAGCTTAAATGAGTGTGTACAATAGAGAAACCATTTAAATACATTGACTTTATACATCTACTGCCTTTCACATCACCTTTGTAACTTTGCTAGCCTAGCTTGCACTTACCTAATTGACTTGTTTTATGACATTTTCTCTCTGATCAGCTTCTCTATCCATTGTCTACACTAGGCTGAATTGCTAGACCTCTTATTAGCAGACTTTCCTCAATCACCTCTTGCAATACAGTGGTGTGTCTTGTCACTATAGTTTTTCATGATTGCTAGATAAATTGTGACTACCTAACTTAATGGACAAAGTTTAATATCACTAATACTAAATGCAGCTTGCTGTAACTGGTTATAGGGTTAATACTACTAGTGTTTGAAGTTGTGGTTAATACTGAAATGGAAAACATTAGAAGTATGTAACTTCATAAATAACGCAGCAGAAACGTAAGCAGAGTGGACCATCTAAATACCTATCCTGACAAATTGCAAACTGTTGAATTTGATAATGAAACCATAAACTATTGAAGCTGTAAGGTATGTAACACCAAAATAGTCAAAATTAATGCATATAAATGAAAAGTACAATAGTGCTGCAAGAATCTGATGGATCTGTTTTAAGTCACTAAAACTCTGATTCTGTGCAGCCTACAGGGCCGGCTCCAGGCACCAGCTGAACAAGCAGGTGCTTGGGGCGGCCACTCGGGAGAGGGGCGGCACGTCCAGCTATTCGGCGGCAATTCAGCGGAGGGTCCCNTTTTTTTTTTTTTTTTGCTGCCTGGGGCAGCAAAAACCCTGGAGCCGGCGCTGGCAGCCTAGTGCACTTTGTCTTGCAAACAATTATTTCTGTGGTGAGTCTGTCAATACCACGCTCTCTCTTACTGCAGGATCAGTGCAGCATGAGGTGGATGCTAAGAGGAAAATGTGCTTGTTTAAACAAATATTTTCACGAAGTACTAAGGCAATAGTGTTTCAAGTTAACAACTTTTTTTGTATAACGTCCTCTTCAAATTTTCACCAGCGTGAAATTTTCTCTAGTGTTTTGGATAGAAACTTCTGTTATCAAACACCAACACAGTATCTCTACAGAAGTACCTTGCTTTTAATCAGGCTTCTAAAGTATGTGGCTGATTCAGTTAAACTGACCCATGAGATGTGAACTGAATTTGATGAGCAGACTTAATGTAACAAAAGACAGCCCAGATGACAAATTTCTGAAAGAATATTTTCCTATAATCAAAGTGGACTTTCTCTAAAGTAGAAACTCCTTCTTCTTCACACTGAATAACACATTACATGGAATAAAATATAAATCCCATGAAAAATATTACTGTAGTACCACCCAATATCCTTGCTCTTGGCAAAGGTCTTCCTAATTTTGTTCAGTGCATTTCAGGTAGAGCTGGGAAAATAGCCATTTTTTGTTAGTTTGCAATTTAAAAAAGTCAAAAATTTGTTGAGTTTGAACAAAATATTTTGTCAAAATTGAAACATTTTATTTCACTTGATTATTAAACACTTGATTTTTTTTAATTACATTGTTGAGAATTTTTAAATAGAAAGTGGTTTCAAACCAGAAAATCAAAATGTTGAAACAAAATGTTTTGAATCTTTTGGAAATCCCCCTCCCCCCCCCCCCAAACAATTTGGTGAAATCAAAACAAATTCTCAAAATTTTGGTGTCACTGAATCCATTTTTTGCTGAAAAATTTTGGCCAGCTCTAATTTTGAGTATTTACAAATACATGGGAAAAAAACCTTGAAGCAGAAAATAACCTAAAATCAAATTTGAATCTTAAATACATGAAGGCTATCTCAAGCCATTTTGGAATAAGCCAAGGGCTGTAAAGAGATTTATCATCCTGTACATTGTACATATAATGGGATTTTTTTAAAACAACCCAATTATCCAGATTTTATCCAATTTGCAAGCTTCTCTCAAGTAACCTCATTTTAGATTGATCGCTACACGAGTATTTTTACTTAATTTTTCATTAAAGCTATTCATAGGTGCAAGAGAAATTTTTATTTATTCTGATCATTGGAATGTTTACACAATAAAGCTTGCTTCACATTGGTCTGCAGAGGATCAGTATTTTTTGGCTTAAATATGTGAACTATTACTAAATTGTAGCACATTTAGATTGTGTAAGAGAGGCATCTTATTTATGCTTATGGAAAGATTTCTTTATTTTGTCCAAATTGTTGGAATAGTCATATACTTCAGTCTGTGGCTCCTCACACCTGGGTCACTGAGTAACATAAATTAATAAATATATTTGGTAATTGAGCTTCAAGTCACAACCTTGGTCACTTTGGTAAAAGGGGTTGTATATGTATATAATGCCATCTTATCTAAACATCTTTTGAGTGAGGTGTTGTAAAGAATGCTTCACTGTATCGTGGCGTCTTAATTTGCATATGTTACATTTTACACTAGTTGTCATGCTGAGTTTGATTTGACTTTTCTTTGAATAGTCACTTAAATAGTAGTGTTTGACATTGCAGATTGTAGTTATTGAGGTTTTTATTAGAGGTTTGTAGTTTTTTGACATGGAGAGGTGGGTTCTGGCTAGATGTCCTTAAAGCTGCTGGGCTGTTTGAAGGTATGGAAGGTGTCTTTAATGGGCTCCTGGCTTGTGCATCATGTGACATGGAGCTCATGACTTTGGGCATGGGTAGAGAATGTAGTTATCTTCTCTGCAATCCCTTGCTTACAAAAAATCAAAATCCTTCAAGTATAAATCTCTTGGCATTCAAGGGTGAAAAGTATTGCAGTGGAATGACCTGTGCTTTGAGAGTACATCCAGATTTGCAACCCAAGTTTAGACTAACATTTCCTGCCTTGTCAGACTTGTACTGCTGCAAAGGCAGTTTCTTTTTTTTCCTCTTTGATGGCAGTAGAAGCTTGTACTGCTCTAGAGTAACTGCATTTTCTTTTCTCTCCTCTCCCCCATCTCTTTCAAAAAAATTCTACTCAGAGCAACTCTGGAACACAGTCTAGGGAGAACTTCATCCATTAGGAAGCAGGAGCACCACACTTTTAAGGCCTGACAGTTGCAAAAACAACAAGGAGGTTAATTGATGGCAGTAGGTACACTGAAGGATTCTCCATCCTTCAAAATCTTGCTATTAAATGGAATTGGAACAGGCTACGAAGTAGTGTTAATGTAAATGCATCCAAAGCCTTCTATCAGTAACTTACTCTAGGCTTCTGTTAAAGGCACTGATGCAAAGTGCTTGGGTGAGGTGGAATCTTTGCCTTTTCATATTTCCATATTGGGTGGTATGCACTGAGCTTGAGTATTTTGCCTTCCAATTATGTATTTTTGGCATGGGTTACATTCTCTAATCTCTAGGCATCCAACCCCTCCGCTGCTTTCCTAGAGTAGTTTAGATTTCCGGATACCTCTTTTGTTCCACAGTATCTGTTAGCAGTAAACACCACTGGGGGACCATTGCAAGAAAGCATGCTTAGTTTTAGGGCCCAACTCAGTGACCTGTTTTGCTCTGGAATGAATGAATGAATATCTTAAGTGGTGACTCGATTTTGAGCCATGTTCCTGTATCCTTAAAATCTATTGCCTCATTTGTCTAGCCTTAGGCTGCTTAATGTGTTTTTAAAGGAAGTTCTAAAAAGTAAGACTCCTCCTGGTAAACAAGTTTGCATGAAGTCTACCTTATTTTCACAGGTATAAAACATTCTTATCATCCTTTCCATTAGTGGAAAGGAGGTATCTTTTATTTGAGGTATTTCCTGATATTCATATATCAGTGAGGCTTTGATCATCTTGATTCTTGAGGCACTCAAGTATGTACTTGTAATTAAAGGAAAAGTGTATCTTGGGATGGACAACTGAATCCCCTGTTGTCTATGTCTTTGTCTCTGCAAGTCATCAGAGCTAATTGCCATCAGAAAGGCAGGAATATACTGTAGGGAAGGGGGTGGAAAGAAAAATAGCTTTTTGTTTAAGCCTTGACTGGTAAGGCTGCAATTCAGAGCTTTCTTATACCCTGAGTTTAGTGAAATATATTCTGAGCAAGTGTCAGGTAAGTAAAAGCAAGTTGAATAAAAGCAACCAGTATAATTAGGAAGACGCTGAAAAAATTCATGTACCTCAAATGATAAGTGATCTGGATAAATCCTGCTCAGTATTGTGCTTTCTTTGTCCCTCTCCTTCGGGGATAAGGGGAGCTGCTACTATTACACACTTCAGATCTCTCCTGTCCACAGTTAAAACTATCACTGTTACCTCTTGTGAAACTTTGTGATTCCAACATTCCATCCCATTCTATCCCTCTTCTGTTAAAGATACATTATGCAAAATTGTACTTGTTTGAATACTAGTAGGAAGAGAAATTGTACAGTATGTCTCATTTCACACAATATTCCCAGCTGTGTACAAATTTCCTTTATAGGAACATGTTTCCAATTCAAACGGTTGCCTTTTGACCTTGTGTTATCTGGGCATGTTTTCAGTTGTTTTCAGCCATTGTTCTGTTGTTTAGCAGTCTGAGAACACATTTGGTATGCCTGGCTATTTTAATTCGGTGATCCAGGACCATATCAAGCTGTACATTCTGTATGCATTGACATGAGAGTGCTGGAGTTAATTTTAGTTCTCCAAAGGGTAGGTCAGTCTTCCTCTAATTTTAAGTATCACAGTTTTTCTTGGGGTGGGTTGAACAGAAGGTGGCCTTTCTAAATGCAATTAGAGCAAATCTTTCCTGTATTTCAACAGATCTCTTATTTTAAAGGTAACTTCACCAGTGACAGTTCCATTATTTTTGGTCACCATGTGTATTTTCTCTGTGGTATTTTCAAAGGATACATGCGTATTAGTAGTCTTAACTTCATACAATCTTATCATAGCTGTGTAAGTCATGTTCTCCTGCTATATCCCACCCTAGTTGAAAAGTGTGTAGACGTGTAGATTCTTCACTGTCAAAACATTATATTCAAATTAGATGGAAAATGTTTAATGAGTTTTGTACTCTGACCTTGGCTCCTGACTACGCTAGACCCTTAAAAAAATCTATTGCACAGCTATCTCTGTCTCTCTAGGTACGTATATATCCCCCATTACTGTTGTATCTGAGCACCTCACAATCTTTAATATATTTATCCTCACAACACTGCTGTGGGGTAGTTAATAGTATAATCCCTGTTTTATAGATGGGGAACTGAGGCACAGAGACAAAGTGACTTGCCCAAGGTCACACAAAATGTCTGTGGCGGAGCAGGTCTCTCAAGCTCTGGACTAGTGTCCTAAATTGAATTATTATTACATATAAATGGAAAGTCACTAGTATTTAGTAGCATGGATATTAATATCAACAAGAATAACTTGAGCCCTTGTGTTTGGGAGCAAGGCAGTAAGACTTTCCTGATTGCATTTTACCTTTCATAAAAGGAAAACAGTATGTAGTGAGACTCTGGTCCTATCCATGCTACAAGCCATGACTATTCTAGCTACAATGGTAGTTCTAAAATGGTTGTCAAGCATGGATTTGGCAGAGCTATGTTTGACAAACATCTTCTGAACATGGTGATAACTAGCACCGTTACATGGTTTTCAGAGGCTTGCTTAAACAGCTATGCTACCAGAAAGTGTGGTATAGACTCTGTCCCACTTAGTACTATGGTTTCCAAATATATATGTGTTCCAAACACATACAAGTCAGGTTGAAAACATGTTTAGCTGTAACTAACAACTCAAACGTCCTTAAATGTCCTTTTGGTGTTGACAAGACCTTACATTTTCACCTGAGTCATAAAACTGAATTTTCTGGGCATAAAATAATTGCCTTTACAAGTGTTAAGTTTTTTCCTGTGTCCATCCCAGTCATCTCCAATTTACAGAATCTCACAATTGCCTTGATCTGTTATGGGTTTTCCTTTCTTTGTGGTATTAGTTACTGGCTACTGCTAGAGGCAACATACTAATATAATCTGTCTGGTGTGGTAACTCCTGTGGAGGGGTCATCTTGAGTTTCCCATATATTATGTGGACAACCATTCCTTGCAGTCAAAGAGCCATGTGGAACTCAGCCAGAACAGTAACAGTTGAGGTGAATCTAAGTGACTGACCTCTTTTTTTTTTTTTTTTTCATGTAAATCAAAATTTGCTGTCTAAATGAGCGAGAGTACTAAATATGAGCATCTTCCTAGTTTCTGCTCTTTAATAGGTTTGAAATAGACCTAAAGCATTTGGGTAATGAGTATGTTACATGTAGCTCAGGTTCCAGAGGGAAGACCTGGAAGAAAGTTGCTCAAAATCAGCCTTATGGTGGATAACATCACCTCCTAAAAGGCTGTGGCTGATAAACATTAGTATACCTTGTTGTTTGTCTCCAATGAATGATAGCATTATGTAACTACATTGTAATAGTATGTTAGTGTTACACAAGTAGCGTACAGGTCTGTCTCATCTTACGCGCATTTAACATGCGCGATTTTGGCTTTGCACGGTCGGCAAAAACAAAAGAGAAAAATAGCAATTTATGTACTGTTCCTGTAGTGCGGGCGATTCCGCCCGCCATTAAACTCAATGGGATTTCGACTATACGCGGTTTTCGCTTTACGCGCTAACCACGGAACGTAACCCCAGCGTAAGATGAGACAGACCTGTACACACATTACAAAAAATCAGACAAGATTAAGCATGTACAGAATTATGACAGTAATGGGGGTGTTTTTAATCTTTTAAAAAATCTGCCTAAATATAATGTAATCAAAATACAGTAACTTCCATCCATGCATCCTTTTTTCCTTTTCTAATCCATTTTCCTTTTCTAGTCCAATGCCTGGCCAAATTCTCTTTGGCACTGCTGCTGGAGTGCTTGGCTGGAAACTAGTCATGCTTGCTTGTGGAATCTAGCAAGGACATGATGTTTTGCATCTTTCTTGCCCCTCCACTTAGGCATCTCAAACTGCCTTACAAACATTGACAAATTGAATTCTCAGTACTCTGGCTCAGGGTCACACAGGAGTCTTTGGTCCCGTTGGGAATACAACCTGGTCTCCTAACTCCCAGTCCCCTGCCTAACCACAAGACCATCTTTCCTCACAGAAGCTCAATTTTTTTCACTGATTTTACCAACATTGTTGGCTCTATCTTATAGTATTTAGTGCCGCACCTTGCCACCTCTTCTTCTTAGTGGCATTGTTTAGCAATACATTTGTTGGTCTCATTTTTATTTATTCAGTGTTGTATTAGTGACATTAGTTAACTCCTTTGCATGTCTTTAAAAAAAACAACTTTAAATGGAATCTGTGTTATGTTAACCAAGATGAAAGGAGAGAGATGCAATTTTTATTTTAATGCACAATTTAAGGGGAATTGTTAAGACCCGAATATGGATACCTCCCTTTCATATGATTATTTTTTTAAATGTGCTCTAAGTATGGAAAGAATTATCAACCCAGTAAAACAAAAAGGCTGCAATAATTAAGGATCTGATCTAAAGCCCAGTGAAGCCAATTGTTTTTGGATTCGGATCAAGCTCTTTACAGATGTCTTTAGAAGACATGACTAAAACCAGCTTGGGAATCCTTGGGATAGATTTTAAAGGTAAAGCTGCTAATTTTGGAAGGAAGAGGGAGGAAAGGTAATAGGTATTTTTACTTAATATCCTTTTTCTAAACAGTGTATCTGGGCCCAAAATTTAAATATGACAAATTTTACTTTTTTTATACAACAGTTATAATCAAAAATATAACTAGATAGAAATATGCCTAGATTCTAAATAACTTTAAGTACATTCACTAGGCCACTGAGAAGACCTGGGGGCAGGGAATCCCAGTTTCAAAGTGATTACACTAGCATATGTGTGTGGGCTTCTCTATTAATCTGCAACTGACTATGCATACTTTTTTCTTTTGCATTTTAGTAAGCAGGAATCAATACCATAGTTGGATGATGAGTTTTAAACTGAATACAAGAGTGCCATTTTTACAGTACATTCACTCACAAATTGTTACTTTTGTATTTAAAAAAAATTAAGCAAATTTAGATGTACTCTCAGTAACTATCACGCTATAATTTCAATTAAACTGACATTCTTGATTTTTAGTTGAAAAACTTAATTTTTAATATTTTTGTAGTGCAACCCAATGTTAAACATCTTGGCAATAGTTTTGTTGAGAATTCTAGATTTCAATCAAAAGTGATACTAAATGAGTACAACAGAACTTGTTTGATCATTATTCTTATTTCCTGATCTTCACTAGGTGTACTTAGCTCAATGGTCTTGCCTTTACTTGACAGTGACCTGCAATATGATATTGGGAAAGCTTTTTAAAGGTATTTTAAAGGGATTTTCAAAATAATCTAGGTCCCTAATATCCATTGATATTAATGAATTTTAGGAACCAGTGTTTTTGAAAATCCCACCAGATGCCTAAATACCTTTAAAAATCGGTCCGATTATCACAGATTACTCAGGATTCAAGGATTTTATTATTTCTTGACATTTATCAAGGAAGTAGTCGAACTTACAGCACTTTAAACTTTACTGTCCAAAAAGTTAAAATAATTTATATAATCCTTTAGCTAGAATTCACTTAAATTAGCTCTTACATAATTTCCCTCTCACTTATCTCCCTGATCCATTTTGATTTTTTGTGTGTCGGGGATTTTTAAAAGGGTCTGTAGGACTTAGGATCACAAGTCCCATTGGTTTTCAGTGAGATGTGTGCTTCCATTTTGATTCAGAGTCCTCTTCCCCCATCTCTATACATGCATATTAACATACACTGAAAAATGTTGTACCTTTTGTATTGAATCTTCTGTGCTTGGCCCTTTTGTGTTTGAGCAGAAGCTCATCAGGCTTCGTTGAGTTATTAGAGAATAAACATTTTTCTAGTTTGTGTAAAACAAAATGACCATCTTTTTAAACAGTTCTAAAGAGGCTGAAGTTTCACAGTTGGTAGCTAAACAGTCTTAATAAGCAGTACCTTCTTAGTTAGACTTGTGAGCTCAGAAAATTTTTAAATTATGAACTTTTGAAAATGTGGCATCAAGCACCCCTAGTAAAATATTTCATTAAGCAGCCAGTTGCACAGTTCAAGATAGATGTGATGTTCTGGTAATTGTATGGCTATTTGGTTTCAGAAATTTACAAACTCAGGCAAAGCTAGAAAAATGTAAGTTTAAAAAGTGAACTGCAGAGGGATTTTTGAAAACTTGTGTTGGGACCTTTTTGCTGCTTTATGGTATATCAAGACTGTCTGAAACTTTTGGGTGTTTTAAAAATATAATTAGGAATGTTATGTTTGATCTTTCCTGTTTTTTCTGGAGGACTTTTTGGGGGGGAAAAAGAGGTTCTCAGAAGATGATTCGAGCTTTCACCCATTAGTTGCAGAGGTTGTGCGTATTGCTAATTTTTTAAGGTAGCTCCTCTCTCCCAACTGCTAGTCATTGGTGTTAAATTTTTATTAAAAACAAAGTTTTGACCATTGAAAATACAAATTCCTTCCCCTCTGTTGCTCAGTTTTCAGTCTTGACATTTGTCACAGCATGATTTCACTGGTTTGCAAGAGCCTTTTTTTATTAGATGCTGTTCCATTTTTTGACCATTTTAGAGTTTCTCTTTGAAAAGTTGTCAGATGTTTTATGTAGTGAATATAGCAACCTTTTCATGAAGCTGTCTGTTTCTAAGCATAAAAACTAGTCAAAAAATGCTGCTACTCTAACTGAATGGTGTATTTCAGTTATGAGTCTGAGTTTGTTTTGGTCGGGGATTATCAGAAGTCTCATGTTGTATGTATGCTCTGCTATGTAATACCTCTTGGTGACTATTTCATGTTGTGTGTCACTTTTCACTTACATATTTAATTTGTTCTAGCACCTTATTGTCCAAAGATTCTAAATTGCACTACAGAATGACTGTACAAACTGCATATACACAGATCATTTAATCTACTACTGTACTGCAGCTACCTCTAGGGTACAAGATGGCAGCCATCTGAAGCACCCAGTAATTCTCTACCCAAGTAAGCAAAATTTACTCTATGCCATTGACACAAGTGGGGAGAATTTTATGTAGGTGGAATGTGTAATTAGCCTAAAGAGAATTTTGTGAGGGTAGTAAGACAAATGCTCCTACAGTATCTGTGAATGGCTGTATTGTGATCTAGTGCAGTGGTCTCCAAAGTGGGTCGTGCGCACCCCAGGGGGTGCGCAAGAGGATCCTTCAGGGTGCGCGGCATGAGGAGCACCGCTGGAGCAGCGCCGCTTCGGCAGTTTGGGCGGGAGTCTGAGCGCCTTTTTTTTTTTTTTTTTTGCTTGGGGCAGCAAAAATGGTAGAGCCGGCCCTGCGGTGCGGCAGGGGGTGCGTGCTCTCAAAATTTTTTTACTGATAGGGGTGCGCGATCAAAAAAGTTTGGAGACCACTGATCTAGTGGATTGAACGGGGGACTTAAAAACTCAGGAGACCAGCATTCTATGCCTGATTACTACTGCCTCATTCTGACCTTGGAAAAGTCATTTAATCTTTTTACTTCTGTTAATGCATTGTTTAAAAAATGCTTACCTATCTCATATGTGCTTTGAGATCTGTGGATGAAAAGTGCTGTATACATGCAAAATGTGCCCTTGATTAATTTAGTTCTTTGTTTAACTATATGATGGTCAGCACAGCTCTGGGGATATATTTATTAACTTGTGCTCCCTCTGCTGGCTAGCTTACAAAGCAAAATTACAAAGCAAAATTATAGGATCATATATGGTCATCGTAGTGATATATTTTTAATTTGATTACAGAGGTTTTAAAGAGACATTGTCACCTGATTCACTACTTATACCTTCAAATGATAATTTTTGTTGTTAGGGGATCAATGCTATAATAGAAAGGTTGTCCCTGTTAATTTACAATATTTACAGGAGTCACTGATTAAAAAGACTACTGTAACTTGACTGAAGTACAGAATATCAGTCGTAAGGATTATCTTAACGTCTCTGTATGGTTTTCTGTTAAATTTCTGAGACTCAGACTAGTAGATGGTGACCCTGCATTGGTCTGATCCAAGAAATGATAGATATAAACAAATTTTGTAAGACAGTTGTTGGTGTATCAGAATAACAGTCACTCGGCTTGTTGTACTATGTTGATCAGTGTTTAAGGCAGAAGTTTGTGAACTTTGTGGCTCTACAGAATAGTACGTAATTTGTTTTGAAAGTCACATGAGTATTAAGTGTGTGCTTTGTGCTCATACCTCACTTGAATTGTTAAATGCAAAATTAGTTAATACAGTAAGGTTAGATAAAACAAAAAGGTTATTGGAGACAGTAGTTCACCCATATTACACATATAGTAGATACAATAGTACACCTCTAACCCGATATAACGCGACCCGATATAACACAAATTTGGATATAATGCGGTAAAGCAGCGCTCTGGGGGGGCCGGGCTGCGCACTCTGGTGGATCGAAGCAAGTTCGATATAACGCGGTTTCACCTATAACGCGGTAAGTTTTTTGGCTCCCGAGGACAGTGTTATATCGAGGGAGAGGTGTACTTAGCTTTGCATTCAGTAGCCTAGTTAGTAATTGCAATATTTGCAAATGTGGGAGGGTTAATGTTATCAAATCGTGTGAGAACCTTAACTTTGCATTTCCTTTTATTTTTGCACTTAAATATGCATCAGTTATGTCCTGCTAGTATAATTTTTCTGTCTTTAATTTAGTTGAATTTTCCTAAAGATGACTCTTAGAAGTAAAATTGGGTTTGTACTACTTTTGTTTAACACAAAATGAAGGCCTGAACAAAAAGTAAATGCTGCTTTACATTAGATAGATATTTGTCTGTCTACCCTTCTCTCCTGGTAAACTATAGATTACTAAAGAACTAGTAGACATATTACACATTACCAAGGAAGTGAAATGTGATTATTAATTGATGGGATATTATTTTGATTTAGACTTTTTTCTTGTTGATGCCTATCTGACTCAAACAGCCTGCAAACAGTTGGAAGAAAAGATGTCTTAAATATTCAGCATCTCTATCCCCTCAATAATGAGCAGAGGGATATCATACCACATCTGTGAGTTTGACAGTTGAGACACAAAGCAAAAACAAGATTCCACGTTGATGGTAACAGTAAACCTAGTTAGATGGGGTAGCTGCCTGGACTCTTTGCTCCCCGATTCTTTAAATCTCAGAGGCTTTTTTATCCACTTCTGCCTCCAGCCCTTTTCATTGATACCTCTTGGAGGACTTTTCTAAAAGAATTAAATTTTTTTTCATACTGAGATGATCAAATCAGTTCCTTAAAGCCAAGAAGGTAGAGTATTGTATGCCCAATATTTTTGTCATCTCCTACAAGATTAAGTTTTTGAGGCTTATTTTAGATCTGCGAAATAAAGTAATAATTCCCCAGTTTCCTCAATCAAATCTGAGTGCCTTCAATTTTAAACTGTGCTTGTATTAATCTTGCTGTGTGTTCTTGTTACTTTTATTTCACTGTTGAAGATTCTCCATATTATTGCAAAGCTCTGGACTTTGGCATTTCTACAGCTTTGTGCATGTTTCTTCCTTACCATGCCTCTTCCAACCCAGATACTTGGTGGAAATTGTACAGCTGACTTGGATTTACAGATGATGATTATGATTTAAGACATCTATAGCGGGAGGGAGCTCTTTCTTCTCTTGCTAAATAATTAGGCATGGATGATCCAAAATCCATTAGTTTACTACAGTATGTGGTAGTATCAGACCCCTGAACTCATTTTATCCCTCACTAGAATGAGTTATTGTCATATGAGAATGAATTTAAGTGTTTATTGAAAAAAGTGAAGGTAGATTTGTTTCTGTATATTTAAACCCAAGATATAAGACAGCAGTCAATGTTCAGTGGAGTAAGAGAGAATCTGATTTTGCCAGAATGCTCCTTTGCTACTTTCTCCCCTGCGTTGGCTGGTTTTCTCTGCTCTGAGTCCCTGACCCTATTTTCTTCAGCACACTTTCACATATGTTCTTTTCACATGTCCCGTTCACCTTTTCTTCACTGGTGCAAAGTCCTGCTCTTTCTACTCAAAGTTTTGCTGTTGCAGTTACACTTTCTCATTCTCTTAACTGCCCAAATTGTACTCAGTTGTTCTTCTTCGAGTGCTTGCTCATATCGATTCCAATTAGGTATGTGCGCGCCGTGTGCACGATCGTCGGAAGATTTTTACCCTAGCAACCCCCGGTGGGTCGGCTGTGGAGCCCCCAGCCGACCCAGCGCCCCCTCAGTTCCTTCTTACCGCCCGTGATGGTCGTTGGAACTGTGGAACACAGCATAGCTGTTCTCCACTCTCCCTAGCTCTTTCCATTTACCTAGTTAGTTAGTTGTATAGTTATAGATTACTGTTTATAGTGTTATCATAGTAGTTCATAGTTGTAAATTAGTTATAGAATACTTATAGGTGTTAGCGAGTTGGAAGGGGTCCCTCTCCCCCCTTCCTCCCGGTGTATTGCCGGGGCTCATGCCCAAGGCTCCGGGCTTCAAACCGTGCTTGGCTTGTTCTAAGCCTATGCCAATGAGTGACCCCCACGACGCTTGTTTAAAGTGCCTCGGGGAATCGCACCAGACAGAAAAGTGCAAGATCTGCAAGGCTTTTCAGCCCCGGACCAAAAAGGAGCGGGACTTTGGTCTGAAGCAGCTCCTTATGGAGGCGGCCCTCAGCCCGGACACGCCTTCGGCATGCCAACTTCCGGCACCGAGTCCCTCAGTGCGTAGTGCTCCAGCGGCTGTCCCAACGGCACCGCGCGCAGACGCGCAGAAGGGTCCACGGCACCGACCCTCCCCGGCACCGTGCCCCCAAGCACCTCGGCACGGGTCACTGTCCCCGGGTCAAAAGAAAAGACCCCGGAAACCGGACGGGACCACCTCCAAGCAGTTGGTATCGGCACCCACCGTATCCTTGGAGTCGCGTCCGGTACCGGAGCGACCAAGGACGCAGGCACCGATAACGGCACCGTTGACTCCGGCACCGACAGAAAGGCCGCTGAGTCCGGTGTGGTCGGCCTCCCCGACCCGCACGGTGGTCGAGCCTTGTCTCCCATCAACCCCGGAGACCTTTGCGACGGCGAGGGACCACATTGCCCTCACACCGGCACCGACCTGCACCGCGATGCCACATCTCAGCCGAGCGGTACAATCTAGGGGCAAGCCGACCCTGGTACGTCCACCGTCTCCGAGCGTGGACTCTCGCTGCTCCCTCTCTAGGAGCAGATCCCGGCACCGCTCGCAGTCCCGGCACCGTTCTCCATCACGGCACCGGTCGTACTCGCGGCGTCGATCGTCCTCCAGATACCGCTCCACATTGTGGCACCGCCCAGGTCGTCGGTACCGTTCCGGCTCCCGGCGCCGCTCTCGGCACCGATGGGATCGCCGATTGTGATCCAGAAGCTGCTCCAGGCACCACTCTAGAAGACGGTCTTCTTCAAGATCCCGGTCTGGATCCCGGCACCGACGTGATTACCGGCACCGATCCTGATCCCGGCACCGATCCCCGGCACCGCGCAGAGACGGTACCCCTGTCGGCCGGCACCGCTCGGCACCGTTTCCGGTGCCATCAGGGCAGGCACGTTCCGCACCACCCTGGCCCTCCCGATCGGCCTCGCGCTCCTCCCACTCTGACGGCGCCTCCCGATCAGCCTACCCCGCACCGGGGCAAGCAGCGGACAACTTAGGCCGCTGGCAGGAGGGGGACGATGACCCTAACCAGGACCCTGCACAGTGGTCTTTTTGGACCCCATGGGCGTACTACCAAGCCCAAGGGGTTCCGCCGGCAGCCTCCCGCTTGGCACACTCAGAGCCCCGAGTCCTGGAGGCTACCGTCAGCCGACCCCCCCCCCCCCCCCCCCC
>QXTE01000082.1:4080063-4110043 GCA_003942145.1 Platysternon megacephalum | reverse complement strand
CCGCCCCCCCCCCCCCCCCGAGTGGAGTGGAGGCTTCTGCTCCTACACCTGTACGGGCCCCAGACCCTGCTCCTGTTGAGCCTGACCTGGAGCAGTTGGAGCCACCGCAGGACCCATTAGCCCCCGTACCTTCTTCCTCATCTTTTCCAGATGAGGCAGTGGCAGGGACATCTACCTCGGGTCCCCCCCCCCGATTGACCTCCGTGCTCACCAGGACCTTCTACGTCGGGTGGCACGTAGCATGGACCTCCAAGCGGAGGAGATAGTAGAGTTGGAGGATCCAGTGGTGTGCAGCCTCTCATCAGATGCACCATCCAGGGTGGCGTTGCCGATCATACGCACGATTCAGGCTAATGCCAAGACCATCTGGCAGACCCCAGCCTCTATCCCACCCACGGCCAGAGGAGTGGAGAGGAAGTACTTCGTTCCTTCTAAAGACCATGAGTATCTCTCTACTCACCCTGAGCCGTGTTCCCTAGTGGTTTCTTCGGTGAACGCTCGGGAGCGACATGGACAACAGGCGTCAGCGCCCAAATCCAAGGACGCCAAGCGCTTCGATTTGTTCGGACGCAAAATTTATTCAGCGGGGGGTTTGCAGCTCTGAGCTGCAAATCAACAGGCGCTCCTGAGCAGATACGACTACAACTCCTGGAATGCAATGACTAAATTTAAGGAACTGATCCCTAGTACATCCAGGGATGAGTTTGCGGCTTTGGTCGAAGAGGGGAAGAAGGTGGCAAGGACCTCCTTACAGGCCTCTCTCGATGTTGCGGGCTTTGCGGCTAGGACTCTAGCGTCGGGCATAGTGATGCGACGCATCTCCTGGCTGCAGGCGTCTGGCCTACCACCAGAGTTGCAGCACACACGGCAAGATCTCCCATTTGATGGGCAGGGCCTGTTTTCAGACAAAACGGACTCTAGGTTGCAGACCCTGAAAGACTCCAGGACAATGATACGCTCCCTGGGGATGCATGTCCCGGGGCCTCAGCGTAGACCCTTTAGGCCACAGCCTCAAAGGTTCTTCCCCCCCTCCTCGTCCAAGACAAGATACATACAGGAGGCGTGGGCGAGGGGGTAGAAGGCGGTCCAATGGCCACCAACCTGGTCAGAACCAGGGCCCTCCTAGACCATCGGCAGGTCCCAGACAATAGTTTTGAAGGTGCGCCCGAGGACGGCGTACTAGCCACCATCCAGGATCTTTCCCCACCTTTTCGGGATCGTCTATCCCATTTCCGCCTTGCGTGGTCCCTTATAACTTCAGACCAATGGGTTCTTCGCACGGTGGAAAGGGGATATTCTCTCCAATTTTCTTTTGGCCTCCCCCCTCCCATCCTCCCTCCCCGTCCCTCTTCAGGGACCCCTCTCACGAGCAACTTCTCATACATGAGGTCCTTGCGCTCCTGTCCATGGGAGCGATCGAGGAGGTCCCATCAGAACTGAGGGGCAGGGGGTTTTACTCCCGCTATTTCCTAATCCCAAAAGCAAAAGGAGGGCTTCGGCCCATATTAGATCTGCGCGGACTCAAGAAATTCATGGTAAAGTTGAAGTTCCGCATGGTCTCTTTGGGGACTATTATCCCATCCCTGGATCCTGGAGACTGGTACGCCGCCCTCGACATGAAGGACGCCTATTTTCACATAGCAATTTACCTGCCGCAGAGGCGCTTCCTTCGCTTCGTGGTAAACCAACAACATTACCAATTTGCCGTCCTTCCATTCGGACTGTCCACGGCTCCGAGGGTATTTACCAAATGTATGGCCGTCGTCGCAGCCCACCTCCGCCGACAGCGGATACAGGTGTTCCCGTATCTCGACGACTGGCTCATCCGGGGCCGCACCAAGGACGATGTCCGATCGCATGTCAAACTCACCCTTCAAACCTTCCGCAAGCTGGGCATCTTACTCAACAAGGAGAAGTCAACTCTGGAACCAACCCAGAGAATAGAGTTTATCGGGGCAGTCTTGGACTCCAAACTTGCCCACGCTCTCCTACCGGACGCTCGTTTTCAGACTATTGCGCACATCGTTCGCAGCCTCCAAAGCTTCCCGACGTCCACGGTACAAACGTGCCTCAGCCTTCTGGGGCACATGGCGTCATGCACCTACGTAACCAGGCATGCCAGGCTTCGGCTCCGTCCACTTCAGGCCTGGGTAGCAAAGGTGTATCGTCCAGGTCAGGACGGCCGGAACATGGTGGTCACGGTTCCGGAATTGGTCTTGGCCTCCCTCGGCTGGTGGCTGAACCACTCGTCGGTGTGCGAAGGGGTCCCATTTCACCCCCCACAACCTTCCTTACACCTGGTCACAGACGCATCATCTCTCGGATGGGGTGCCCACCTGGGGGAGCACCAGACACAAGGCCTCTGGACCGCATGCGAGCTGGCTCTACACATCAATGTACGAGAATTGATGGCAGTACGCCTAGCGTGTCAGACGTTCAGTGGCATTCTACATGGCCGTTGCATGGCAATCCTCACAGACAACACAACGGCCATGTTCTACATCAACAAGTGGGGGGGCGCGGTCTTCCCCCCTATGCCTAGAGGCCATTCGCCTGTGGGAGTTTTGCATAGCCCACTCGATCCATCCAATGGCGTCGTTTCTCCCAGGAGTCCAGAACACGCTGGCAGACCGTCTCAGCAGGTCCTTCCAAACACACGAGTGGTCGATTCGCCCAGCTATCAGCCACGCCATCTTCCGGAGGTGGGGGTTTCCCCAGATCGACTTCTTCGCCTCGAGAGTCAATCGGAAGTGCCAAGTGTTCTGTTCTCTCCAAGGGTGCTCTCCGGGCTCCCTGTCAGACGCTTTCCTACTCCAGTGGAAAGGACAGCTGCTCTACGCCTTCCCTCCATTTCCGTTGATCCACAGGGTCCTGCTCAAGTTGCGCAGGGACAAGCCACGCATGATTCTGGTCGCTCCAGCATGGCCGAGACAGCACTGGTATACCACGCTCCTAGAGCTGTCGATAGTACCTCCACTCACAGTCCCGCTGTTGCCGGACCTGATCTCCCAGGACCACGGAAGACTGTGCCACCCAGATCTGCAGTCGCTTCACCTCACGGCATGGATGCTGCTTGGCTAACTCGGGCAGAATTACTCTGCTCACAATCAGTGCAGCAGATTCTGTTGGGTAGCAGGAAACCTTCCACGCGGGCCACTTACTTGGCAAAATGGAGGCGCTTCTCCTGTTGGTGCGAACAGCGCGCCACGTCTCCATTGCAGGCGTCAGTCCAGTATGAATGGAATCATCTCCTATCCCTGAAACAGCAGGGCTTAGCGATATCATCTGTCAAAGTACACCTGGCAGCTATCTCGGCGTTCCATCCAGGAGAACGTTCTTCCTCGGTCTTCTCTAACCCGATGGTCATTAGATTCCTAAAGGGCTTAGATCGCCTCTACCCTCCACTTCGTCAACTGGTTCCAGCGTGGGACCTCAACCTGGTCCTCTCCAAGCTCACGGGGCCCCCGTTCGAGCCGATGGCTACCTGCTCGCTCCTTTACCTATCTTGGAAAACAGCCTTCCCGGTAGCTATCACGTCAGCAAGGCGCGTCTCTGAAATCAGGGCCCTCGTGTTGTATACTCCGCGCACTGTCTCGCATAAGCGCCGGGTGCGGCTTGGGCGCCGCTCTGCGTGGCTGCCGTATGTGGTTTCAGCTTTTCACATGAACCAGGATATTTTCCTCCCGGTCTTCCATCCGAAACCGCACGCTACGCGGCAAGATCACTGCATGCACATTCTGGACGTTCGCAGGGCCCTCGTGTTCTATATCGAACGCACGAAGCCGTTCAGGAAGACGACCCAACTCTTCGTTGCGGTAGCTGACCGGATGAAAGGCCTACCGGTCTCCTCACAACGTATCTCCTCTTGGATCACGTCCTGTATTCGGGCCTGCTACGACTTGGCCGGTGTCCCGACACCACGCATCACCGCCCACTCCACAAGGGCTCATGCATCCTCGTCCGCTTTCTTGGCTCAAGTGCCGATCAAGGAAATCTGTAGAGCGGCGGTCTGGTCATCCGTTCATACCTTTGCCGCCCACTACGCGTTGGTACAGCAGTCTCGAGACGATGCCGCATTTGGCTCAGCGGTTCTACACGCAGCGATGGCTCACTCCGATCCCACCGCCTAGGTAAGGCTTGGGAGTCACCTAATTGAAATGGATATGAGCAAGCACTTGAAGAAGAAAGAACGGTTACTCACCTTTGTAACTGTTGTTCTTCGAGATGTGTTGCTCATATCCATTCCAAACCCGCCCTCCTTCCCCACTGGCGGAGTATCCGGCAAGAAGGAATTGATGGGGTGCTGGGTCGGCTGGGGTATATATCCAGCGCCATGAAGGCGCCACTCCAGGGGGCTCCACAGCCGACCCACCGGGGGTTGCTAGGGTAAAAATCTTCCGACGAGCGTGCACGCGGCGCGCGCACACCAAATTGGAATGGATATGAGCAACACATCTCGAAGAACAACAGTTACAAAGGTGAGTAACCCTTCTTTACAGAACCTTCTGATTCCACCATTCAGTCCCTCTTTTTCTATCAAAGAGACATACTCTAAAACATTTTGATTGCTGCATGAAAAACGTAGAGGACAATAACTCCTTGTTATACTGAGAATTATTACAACTTTGAACTTTCCTTTATTTCACACTCTGCTTTGCTTTATCAAATGTCATATGTTATGTTGCCAGTTTACAATCTTCAGTCCTTTGTTTCTTACCTGGAACCTTGTAGATTGTGCAAGTTGTTTGGAATAGGGGCTATTCCCTTTGTTACTTGTCTGCATGGTGCCTAACACAGTGGGTTCCTGGCCCTTGATTGCATTCCTAGGTGGTACTGTGATATACATCATAAATGTCTCTTTATTCCTGCTAAAAGGAAAATTCCAGACCAGTTGGGGAAACTAACGTTATTCCTTCAGCTACTGGCTGACAGCAGGTAGTGAGAGAGAGAGAGAGAAGCAAATATAAATGAATGATTTCCCTATTATAGATCACAAATTTCAGGGCCAGTGGAAATGGTAGTCTGTAGACCTCCACTAATTTGAAGCTAATCTGGCCATCTGGGAGGTATATTTTGGGAACCCTAGTTAGTTAGGGACATTTGTCTCTGAGGGAATAGAGGAGGCTGAAGGTGATCTCCTAACAAAGTCAGGAACATGGCGCTAGCACCTTGACAGGGATCTACTTGGCCCTTTTTTTATCAATGAAGTATGACGGATGGAGCTGTTGTATGTGGAAATGAATGGAGGCATCCAGAGCAATCAAGTTGTTCTCAGTACAACAAGATCTCTGTTGCATAGGCCTTTTGATAAACTTCTCAGATTGAAAAGCAGAAATCAGATTGGATCATTTTCTGATCTCGGAAGAATGGCCTTTCCATCCACAAGTCTTTTAGTTTACCTTAATAGACTAGTTACCTTTCTGGTCTAATATCAGGCTCCTCAGGTTAAAATCCAGGTCCTATGGCTTTAGGCTTCCTGCATAGATACTTTTGACTTTCTGATGGATTTGACAGTGGAATTTAGGTACTTTGTCCTTTAATTCTTAAAAGCAGCAAAGTATCCTGTGGCACCTTATAGACTAACAGACTAACAGTCTATAAGGTGCCACAGGATTCTTTGCTGCTTTTACAGATCCAGACTAACACGGCTACCCCTCTGATACTTTAATTCTTAAGACACTGAGAACCTAATCATCTTGTAAGGTGGAATATGCAAGGTTTCTTTTTCACTTCATGCGAGTCTTACCCTTCATTTGCTTTACCTATAATAAACTTTTTGAACTCCCAGAATCTATATAGATGCATCTGGGTCAGCTTTCATTGATCTCTAAACTTATTTGCACATAATGGTGAAATGGTTTGTTACACTGTAAAATCATGACATTCTATCAGTAACTTTATTCTTATTGTAGTCTTTCAGAGGTGATCCCGGGTTCCTTTCAAAAGGTGTCATGTTGACCAAAGTGTGCTAGATGTGGCTTCTTGGGATGGCTAGAGGGAGTTATTTAAGAGCTCTGCAAAGAGTTCCCAGTCCCTGCTTGGTCAAGGAACCTTGGGATCAGTGGACTACATACCCCAATTTGGTAAAGTGGTAACTAACATCATGATTTAATTGCCTCATGATGTGGGCCAAAAAACATGCCATTTTAACTATTCAAAAATAATTTTGTGTGATGTATTGGGATATCGTGTTAACAGTAATTAAGATACTAACTTGTTACTGTTTTACTGGTACTTTCATTCTAAGAGTTTGAGGCCCTCATTTCCCAGTATATTTCATATTAGTCTAACAGATTTCAAGTTTTCCCCTGTTATTTATGCCAACTTCAAATAGAATTTTCTTTAAAACTTGCTATGCTGAGCTAATGGAGCAACTACCTTTTCTTTTCACTTCAGTACACATCTGCGCTTGATGGTGCAGGGTGAAGGGGAGAAATTTAGACTTCTTTTCCACTTCCCGGATAATATCTGCTAAAGGAATAGAATGAGTCAGTCTGCCATCAGATGCTTCTTCCTCAATCTTGGGTATTCTTTCCACCCCTACTAGAAGGCTCTAGAGTAGGAAGAAAATTATTCCAAAGAAGTTGTGGCAAGATAAGAACTCTAGTAGCTACTGAGTATTGGAAGCTATTGAAAAATGCCAGCTGAGCTAATTAGTTGTCTATTTGACACAATCAATTGAAGTCTCTACAGGAGCGAGTTGCCACTCTGAATTCATCAACTAGAATCCTCAATAATGCACCTTTAAGGAACTTGTCTGTGAGCAAGCCTATTTAGATGATGATTAAGTAAATTTCTCAGTTTACTGCAGGCTGAGTTGGAATTTGCTGTTCATTGCTTCTCGCCAGCCTTATGTACAGCATTAAATATAACAAATTAATGTTTAAAGCTCTAGAGATATGATATACATATTCACCTTCAATGATCATAACAGTCTCTCTTAATATCATCTTAAGTCTATTAAAGGATTTGGTATTTTTGTGTAGGACTTTAATACTCAATTGGAGAAAGGCCAGTGGCAAAATGGATTTGAATGATTGTTTTGAAATTGGAAACAAAGACTTTTAGAGAAGTAAATAAAATTCTCCGAGACATCCGTGGAATAAATAGCTTGGTATAGCCTTCCATTTACGTGAAAAAGCAACTTTTTAGTCCCCTGCAACTTCTGATAACTTGTGTGTATATTTTTTTACAGTACTTGATTTAAAGTTGCTTGTCCTGCATACCTTCTTACTAATGAACTGAAAAGTCATTGCTGGTAAATCAGGATTGCTCTGTTTCCTTCAAGAGTTGATGACATCTATAATTGGTCAGAAAATAGAGAGATTGTAATAAAAAAACTTTTTGAGCAGAAATCTTCTTTTCCCAATATTTACTCATTGTAAATGATATCACCATTCCTTAAGGCAGAGTGTTGTAGGTGTTCATGATATTACAAACTGTTGCATGAGGTACATGGGGTCCTGAACTCAGCTCATCTTTAGCCTCGTTCTGTGGTCTCCTATACAACTGAAGTGCAGCTGTTGCATTAATCTACAGTCTTTGACTACCAAGAAATATATCCAGCATCTAAATTATAGAGCATCAGTTTAGACCAGTTCAATGTCATCAGCCCTTGCAGGAGTGTGGTTGGGTGGACTAGGTCTGGAGGCCACCTGCTGCAGGCCTCACAGCCCTGCATCACCTTGCCCCAGAGTAGAGCAGTGAAAAGTCCTCCAGGCAGCCTAGAATGGCTGCAGAGGAGCAGCCAATCAGAGGGGTTGCCGGAGCGACCGATAAGGGGCCAGAAGGGCCAGATAAAAGACAAGCAGCAGAGCCATCAGTTGCTGTGTGGAGCTCAATGAGGGAGGACTGGGTGCCTGGTTGGCTAGACAAACAGCTGGACGGAGGACAGCTCACTGCACAGAGCTCACCAGACAGAACCAAGTCCAGGGAAAGCTGCCAAAGACCAAGTGCCTGATTGGTCAGAAGAGCAGCAGGACCATCAAAAGGTCATTATGAGCAGACTGAGCACAGAACTTGGCCAGAGCAGACAAGAGTACCGAGATGGTCTCTGCTGGTCTGATTGCAGAATGAGCCCAGGGAGGGCTGCTGAAAAGGACACCAGCTGAGGGTACCGAGATGGGCCACAGCTGGGTGTCTGAAGAAGGCCGTGCCTCTGGGAAGAAGCCTAAGAGCTATGGCCCCATACCAGGGCCATGATAACAACTCGGGACTGTATACCTTGGAAGCGGGGTGTGACGGGTTGGATCACAGAAACCCCCTTGGGCGCTGCCACCTGATGTACCAAGGCTACTTCTATTCCTGTTTTCCCTGCCAGCTCAGTGGCTTCAGCACCCTGTCTTGCTGAAGCCAGACACACCCGTCTGCTCCAACACAGACCCAGGGTCTGAATTACCTGCCCCAAAGCTGCAGGTTTACCTGAAAACAGCTCACAGAAGTGTGCTTGTCTTTAGCACTCAGATGCCCAACTCCCAATGGGGTCTAAACCCAAATAAATCCGTTTTACCCTGTATAAAGCTTATACAGGGTAAACTCATAAATTGTTCGCCCTCTATAACACTGATAGAGAGATATGCACAGTTGTTTGCTCCCCCAGGTATTAATACATACTCTGAGTTAATTAATAAGTAGAAAGTGATTTTATTAAATACAGAAAGTAGGATTTAAGTGATTCCAAGTAGTAACAGACAGAACAAAGTAAGTTACCCAGCAAAATAAAATAAAATGCGCAAATCTATGTCTAATCAAACTGAATACAGATAATCTCACCCTCAGAGATGCTTCAGTAAGTTTTTTCTCAGACTGGACACCTTCCAGGCCTGGGCACAATTCTTTCCCCTGGTACAGCTCTTGTTCCAGCTCAGGTGATAGCTAGGGGATTCTTCATGATGGCTCCTCTCCCCCTCTGTTCTCTTCCACCCCTTTATATATCTTCTGCATAAGGCGGGAATCCTTTGTCCCTCTGGGTTTCCACCCCCCCTCACTGGAAAAGCACCAGGTTAAAGATGGATTCCAGTTCAGGTGACATGATCACATGTCACTGTAAGATTTCATTACCCACTTGCCAGCACACACACATACAGGAAGACTCACAGGTAAATACAGCCATCTGCAGACAATGGTCCTGGTTAATGGGAGTCATCAAGATTCCAAACCACCATTAATGGCCCACACTTTGCATAATTACAATAGGCCCTCAGAGTTATATTTTATATTTCTAGTTTTAGATACAAGTGGTACATTTATACAAATAGGATGATCACTCAGTAGATTATAAGCTTTGTAATGATACCTTACAAGAGACCTTTTGCATGAAGCATATTCCAGTTACATTATATTCACTTATTATGTTTTTATAAAACCATATAGACTGCACAGGGGGACAGTGTATATGGCTCAGCTGGAGGGCTGAGTCGCTGAAGACCAGCCGAGAGAACCATCGGCCAGAGAAAGGGGTGAGAGGGTGAGAGGAGGTGCCGACACCATTACAAGGAGGTAGAATTCTGATTTGGCAGTCGTGACTGTTCTAGTCATCTCTATAAAGGTGTGCAAGATCAGCAACCTTAAGCATAATTTGTTCTTACATATTCTGCTAGTGAACAATAGATTTTTGTTTTTTTAGGTAAATAGCTGTAATAATAACAATGTCAGTTCTTGAATAAGTACCTCCGTAGTCAGCTGTCTTATAGCTAAAATGTTTGTGAAATTAAAAGGCAAGAAAGGTTCCAATACTGAAGTCCTCGATCAGTTTAAAAAAAAAAAAATCAGTGGGAAGTCTGCCTGAATGTCTTCAGGCTTAGGCCCAAAGTAATTGCAGGTAAGCCTGGATTTTACTAGAGTATAGGGGCACCAACGCTTGTATAAGACTGGGAGAAAATACTTTGTCCGTTAGAGATACATAAAAGCATCCAAATAGGAAGTTTTGAAAAATTGGGTTGTTCTTCTTAAAAGAAACAAAGAAAGTAGTGTAATACTTTGAATGATGATTCACACAGGATTGCTGATCTGGAAGAGTTTAGATGTGGAACATGATGGACAAATAAAGTCATGAAAAAGACTGACTGTTCCCTTTCTTGTTAATGTCATTTATGATACTGATTAGGTCAAGATATTTTTGTCCCTTTGTTGTATCTATTGACATTGTTCCTTCATCAGCTGTAGTACAAATGCTTTTTACTAGTGATTCAGAGCTCCTCCTGTAATAATTAAATCTGTTTTAAATTAAATGAACTGCAACATAATTAGCTTTCAGTTGTTGCTTCACAGTTGTAATAAACTACTAGTTGACAGGATAGCATACCACAACTGTGGTTTAGAACTTAAAAACAAGACTCGATGATCTTGGCAAACTGAATAAAAAAGAATGTGTACTTTAGACATTTACTTAAAACAGTTTATGAATGTTAAATTGGTTTATAATGTAGTTTCTCCCTCAGAAGAAATTGATCTTCACTGTTTAATTTCAGTGCTTGTGGTTTTAAGTTCTCTGTAGCAATAAAATATTAAATTTTGTAAGTCTCTGTTAAACATTTAGGAAAAATATCTTGAGGATTAACCTGGAGCTCTTAAATTTTAGTGTAAAAATACAAAACTAAATCTGAATGATGATGTCCAGAGCAGTTTCATGGAATCTTTTGCGCTTCTATCCTAAAACGGGTTTTTTTAATATACTGGTTATAGTGGGAAAGATTTATCAAAGAGGAGGGTCTTGCAGCATGCTCTGAATGGTCAGATCATGGAAAAGTCTAATATCTGGAATGTCACTGCACAGCTAAATCCCTGAACTAAGAGTGCTTTCTCTAACGCTTTGACCTGAGTTTTGTAAACTATTTTGTCCAAAGGAGCACAGCTGTTTTGGTGGATTATGGATGGAGAAGTAGTCTCTGATATAGCTGAACCCTGACCCAGTTATGGCTTTTAAAGGTCAGAACTGCACTGAAAAGTTTTCTCAACATAGCTTCGTCTCTCAAAGGTGTGAAAAATCCAGAAGAATTTTTTGTCAACCTAGCTACTGCATCTCAGGGAGGTAAATTACTTATAGCGATCAGAGAACCTCTCCAGTTGCTGCAGTAAGTGCTTTCACTTAAAATGCTACATTGTAAGTGCTTTCACTTAAAATGCTACATTTTAAGTGTAGACATAGCCAAAGATTTCTCAAACCTTGTCAACAGAAGCAGACTGGAAACCATTGGACAGAAGAAAACAGAGAGAGATGCTACTGGTGCTCTGTCACAGGATTCCATCTTCAACCCCAGATACAGTGGATTATAGTAACCCACTCTGAATTGATGCATTCATGGATGGAACACACTGTCTAGATCCTCCTTTTGAAGGTTCCTGGCAGTCTCGTGGTGGAAATGGGAAGTGCCAGTGGCAACATAGGTCTGATTGTCAAGGCTTAATTATGAGTTGAACAGGACCCCAAGGCCTTCAAGCCACTTTGACAGACGAGGTCACAAAATGTCTTCTGTAATTTTGGACACTATCTTAAATGGCGCTGATGTAGAAAGCTTGTCAATGTTTATGAAGACTTGAATAGTTAATGAAACAGGTGTGTGGGTGTGCATGCGTAAGAGAAAATCACTCTGGTTGGACTGTGACCCAAATAACTGGGTACCACCCTGTTCTAAATTCTGTTTCTAGAATATTAGTTCTCAACCTTTAGGTTGTGAAGATGTTTTCTTGTGATTGTATAGTATTCTGAAAATTTTAATTTTTGATTGGTAGTAGAGGAGGGAGTTGCAAGCTCTTCTGGTTATGAAGATAATGTTCCACTTGTTAACAGCTACACCGTTGGATTTATTGAACATTTAGTATTTGCATATGTGCAATTAATGAAATTCTCAAAAAGACTAACAATTTTTTGTTACTTTAACATATGACATTATGAAATGTATAGTCAATAAATGTAAATGCCTATTTTAGGTATATGTAGCATATATATTGGTTCTAGGATTGCAGGTGTAAAAAGGTTGAGGAACCTATTCATAGCCTAGAGTATTGCCATGGAACCAAACCATCTAGCTACGACCCCAATCCAGCACTCTCTGAAGTCAGTGGGAATATTTCCCTTGACTTCAGTGGGTGGTGGATTGGGCCATTGGAGCACCACTGTGGGTTTAAGCAAGAACCTTTTAAATTTGAATGTAGCATTTCTAATGTAATTACACTTTCTTTTAGGGAAGAAACCCTTTTTTTCTGGAGCCAGCAATAATTATAACAGTTACTGATGGGAGTAAATTAACTACCACGAGTGGGATACAGGATGAGGTAAGGTCTGATCTCTGTTTATCTACTGTACCAGACTTTTTGATAGAAGGCTGATATGTTAGGATTACCAGTTATTTAAACGTGTTCAAATGTACATATGGGATAAACTTAAACAGTGTTTCCTTGAGTTTGAGACTTTCTTATGTAATCATACTGTGCTAGAAATGGTTTGAAAGCCTTTTCAGCACTAAAAACTTGAGCATATTTAAGGAGTATCTTTAAACAGATTTGAAGAGTTTCTAAAATACTCAGTTTGCCAGTTTCACAGTCTGATTTAAAACACTGGCAGAGACATGCAACACAGTTCTATTGAAGGTAATTGGGATATTCGACACACTTATCAAATGAGTATACATAGCTTTTTAAAGGGCTTACCAGAATAAATGTATTGTACTGAAGAATATACATCTTGAAAATGTGTAAACATACATAATGTGTATAGACTGAATTTAATGTAGTGATCTTCCAAGGGTGGGAACCATGAACCAGAGAGCAGGTTGGGACATGTGAAGTGCAGAAGAAGAGGAGGAGATTACTTCTGGATTTTATAGCTGTCTGTTTAGAATTATTGTCTGGACTCTGGAATGTCCCATAACAATCTAAAACAAAAAGGTGGGCTAAAGAGGAGCTAATTTCAAATTAAATCCACACATATACCTTAGAATATTTAAGATTAAAATACTGGGTCCATGCTCACAATAAATTTTACGGGTCACCATAGCTAAAACTCTGAGGCAATAAGCTGTTTCATCACCAGATGGCATGAGCTTCCCTGCTTGTGAGGTTGCAACCATTCCCAACTGCTTTGATTGTCAGATCCTCTTCTTAGATGAATGGTGAGGAGTTCTTTACTGATACAATGGTTCTGGTCTGGTTTCTTATGCGTACAGGCCTTGAAACAGAAAAACATTGTTAGCTGGTCCCTCTTTTCAAAAGCAAAGGCTAATATCTGAGCCCCTTTCAGTGCTGGTGGTTTTTCTTTTTTCTTGATTTTTTTTTTCTTGGAACAGGTTCTCAAACATTTTTGTATGGTGCATCACATTTTAATATAGAGATTATCTTACAGACCACCTCCCTTCCGAATTGTAATTGTGCAGACTTTCTCCTGTTTTCCTGGTATTACATTCCTGTGGCAATTAGAGAAAGTGCTTTCATGGAAAAGTGATATTAAGAAAGCATGAAATATATTTTTAGCTTTCTTTTAATGCACTTAAGTTGATAAGGAGCAGGGTAGGAGAAAGGACAAGGTTGCATAATGTGCCAAGCCACCTGTCTGTGGACCACTAGCAAGTAGTCTATAAATCAGTTTGATAATTTCTGCTTTAGCGTATTTGATGTTTTGGGTTTTCTTTTTTGGTCTTTAGACTAGTCTGTGCCCCCCCCGTGCTTTTTGAGTAATGAGATAGTCTAGTACTGCTCCAAGTGTGCTCACATAACTTTCCTCCCAGAGAAACATTGATATTGTTGATTCCTGCATTGGAGATCACCCTGATGCATCTGATTATGAAGTTGACTTCAGGGTCCTTGAGATTATTCCTGACTTCCCATAATTCTGTTAGTCCAGATGTTTTTAGAATTCTTCAAAGGCTACAGTGACACTATCCTGTAGGCAGTTCATTCTATAATTGAGCTGTCTATTTCAATGCAGATGTGATTAGTTTGTCTAAATATCACTACTAGACTAACTTTAAACAGTCTGCGTATTTCTGTTTTCCTACCATCCTCTGAGTGAGGGCAGTACCCCAGCCTAGCTGCTGTTAAGGAGCCACGAGCTTTTAAGGCCTGACTCTGGACAGACAACCACAGCCAATAATCAGGAAAGCCACCTGTGTACCTTTTGGATCTAGCAAATTACCACCTAGTATCCAACCTTCATTTCCTGAGCAAACTAACCAAATAGTTCTTGAAAGTGGGTTTCAACTACTCCTGTACATTGCTGAGATCTCGGACCTTTCCCAATCAGGTTTCATGCTGGGATGTGGAACACGAACTGTTATATATGCAGATGGGCTACCACTTCTTGTCCATTGATGAAGGGAAGGTGTTTTCTCATATTACAAGCTCCTTTTGCAATGTTTGCAACTGTTATCATCCGAATACTACTGTTCTGCTTTGATATTTATGGGGTTATTGGGAGAACACTCAGCTGGATGAGGTCCTTCCCTTAGGATTGTACTCAGAGTGGTGATATAAGTAACTTCTTTTCTGCTACCAGACCACTCATCTGTGAAATCTCTCAGTGCACTCACTATAATTTTTCCCATCCTGTTCTTGGTCTAATAATGGAAGTCTCAAGGGATGGCACTGTAGTGCTTCTTATGGTTAAACAAATCTTCTGGCCATACCAATCCAGAAGCTTCTGGATCATGCAGTGCAAATGTGGCTACTTTTTGTCCTACCTGCCTTTCAATATGATTTGCCAATGGGCATTGGTGTCTATTATTCTCATTACAAGAATACATTAGAAGATACCACATATACAGCAATAACCTGGATGCATGGTTTTGGTGTCCTCTGACTGATTTCAAGTGACGGGTTCTGTTTGGGAAAATGTTCACGTATCATCTACTCTAGCCACTTGCAGCAGCAAAAGGAGATTTACAGGGCAAATATCAATTTGACTATTGAGAAAATTTGCTTATTCTCTCCCGTATAAATTGTGAAACTGAGGGTTATGTATCCATTCCATGCTTTCAGAGCCCATGTGTGGTGTTTTGTTTTTTTTAAAGTTTCTAATTCCAATGGGCTATTGGACAAAGATGCTCTAAGTCAATAAGCAGCAGTGTGGCTGAAATTGTTCTTACAGGAAATGCTTGTAGTTCTGCAGGTAAAACACAAGAACACAAACATCTGAGATCTCAGTCCACTAATCAGTTATGCCTAACACTCTGTCATATCTACCTTTAGAAACCAATACACTTTTACCAACTTGTTTGCTTTTTCAGCAGGTAGCCTGTTACAAATTTCTGACCAAATCAAAGAAGCTAAAAACAATTGATGCAGAGCTGGCTGGGCAGGAGGTCTTTTTTAAAAAAACTGACAGAATTCTAAATTCAAGTGTCCTGTTGTCTTGACTTTCCCAGTTTTGTTACAACACACAATCACAGGGGTGGCCAACCTGAGCCTGAGAAGGAGCCAGAATTTAGCAATGTGTATTGCCAAAGAGCCACAGTAATATGTCAGCAGCCCCCCCCCCCCAATCAGCTCCGCTCCAGCCCACCAGCAGCTCCGCTGGTCAGTGCCTCCCCCTGCCGATCAGCTGTTTTGTGGCATGCAGGAGGTGGGAAGGGGGAGGAGCGAGGGCATAGCAGGCTCAGGGGAGGGTGCGGGAAGGGGTAGAGTGGAGGCAAGGCCTGTGGCAGAGCCAGGGGTTGAGCAGTGAGCACACACACCCCCCCCAAAGCACATTGGAAAGTTGGCGCTTGTGGCTCCAGCCCCAGAGTCGCAGCCCCAGAGTCAGTGCCTATACAAGGAGCCGCATATTAACTTCTAAAGAGCCGCATGTGGCTCCGGAGCCACAGATTGGCCACCCCTGCACAATCAGAACCTCCTTTGCAAAGGTAGTTTTGGGGTAGAATTTTTCCTGGAGGGCTGCATTTTCAATTTTAAAAGCTAGAAGAGAAGGAAGAAGCTTCTGACTACCAACCATATTTCAGTTTCTGTTCTGGTCTTAACCTATAATCTTTGTACATGTCATCGGGCATGTTGGTTAAGTAATGGAAACATGATACATGTCTGAATCATTTTTTGATTTTGTTCTTGTGTGGTTCCAGTTCTTTGTTAATTAGATTAAGCCAGATTTTCACTGATATTGACAGTAATATTGTCAGCATGTAATCTGTCAATTCCCTCTGAAACCACCTTCAATTACTTCTATGTTTAGTGTCTTTAAAGTTCCTTGCTTTGTCTTCATAACTCTTCGTGCTCTTTGTAAATTTCAACATTCTTGAGGTACTCGACGCAAATAGAGACATAGAGACCTTGTTGTGAGGTCCACAGTGTGTCATTGAGAAGCTGGGGCATCAGTCTCTCCCTTTCAGTTAACTAGCCATTCGGCCTACTGGTTGCAGAATAACTTTAGGAGTTATTTTACTTTAGCACTGTTAATCACTACTGCCGTTTCAATGAGTAGTAAATAGTGTTCTGAGTGCCAATACATTGGATGTTCAGAATGATTGCACCTGGAAAGTTGTTCTTCAAAGTAGAGTCCTTATGGGTGCTCCACTGTAGGTATGCTTGCATCCCTGGGCTGCTGATCGCAGAACTTCGGTAGCAATGTCCGTTGGGCCCACACATATGCTGTCTCTCCTTGTGCTACGCCATGAGACTATCCAGCGCATGTGGGCTAACCTTCCTCAGTTCCTTTTCAACCACCCTGGCTAGAGATGGAGCCATTAGCAGTCCATTAAGACTTATCTTAATCTATTTATCCATCGTAGTCTCCTAGTTATAATTCTAGTTGTAGTTTTTCTCTTTCTCTCTTTCTTAAAAACAGAAAAATAGACTCTCTTTCTTCCCACCTTTTCTACCCTGTCAGGTGCCCTTTCCACCAACAGCCTATGCTCTGTTTGCCAGGCTTCAAGAAGTGCCTGACTTGTAAAGAGGCAATCCTGATCGCAGATAAACACCCTCCATGCATTCACTGCCTCGGGGAAGGCCACATACAACAGAAGTGTGGTCTTTGGCAACAGCTCTGGCCAGGATCCCACAAAAATAGAGAGCTCTGCCAGAAGACTATTTTCATGGAGGCAGCTCTCCAACCCCAGTCACCTGGTAGACATGAGTCTTCCCTACAGCCTTCTATATCTGAGGGCTGTGGGTTGAAGCAGGCTGCAGACCCCTCTCACAAATCTAAGAAGAGAGCAGGAAGCCTCATGAGTCCGAAGATACCGAACAAGATGGTGATTGCTTGTGGCTATCTTCAGCACTGAGACCATCTCAGACCGGCACCCATGGCTCACGGAAACCAACAGTAACCAGTACTGCTGACAGGCACATGGACCCAATGGGCATGGGCACCGAGTCATTGGCACCGAAGGACAGGAGTAAGCACTCCTCTAAAAAGATGATCCTGGTATGCGAGCCTGCATCTGTACCACCGGCGGTGGCTTGATCAGCACAGTAGCAACCGGTGTGGACAAGATCCCCATCCCCCCTGGCACTGCCATTGATGCCGGGACGATCGATACAGACAGAACTCCGCCTTTCAAGAGACCTCTGGATGCACTGGAATTCCCTCTTCTCGGTACTGAGACCTCCGCACCGAGCCTCTACAAGCACAGGAAATATCCCCGCTGCCATGCCCCTTTGCTTTCTAGTGAAGGTTCAGACAGCGAGCCTGAGGCAGTAGTGTCGCAGTACTCCTGCCAAGCTCCATATGGTGCTCACTACCCGCAGATGGCCCCACCACCACCGTTCTGGTATGGCCACCCCTGGGCTCCACCACCACTACCACCCCAATGGCCATATTGGGACCCGTGGCGGCATACTGCCAACATACCTCTCGAGCTCCAAGCCTCGCCCGAGAACCCTTGTAGCATACTCCCTTGGCCACACCATCCAGGGATTCAGAACCACCTTACAACTTAGACAAACAGGAAGCCAGTAACAAGGAGGAAGTGACTCTGAGGACCATATCCTCCTCTCCAGATGAAGCTGTCATGCCTTCACCATTTTTGGTGGACGATTTCCATCTCTTTCAGCAACTGGCAAAGAGGATGGCAGACACTCTCCAGATTCCACTGGAGAAAGTCAAGAATACTCACCATCAACTCTTTGATATCCTCTATTCTGCCTCCTCAAAGATTGCCATCCTGATCAATGAGGCCATTTTAGACCTGGCAAAGACCATGTGGCAAACCTCATCATCAGTGGCCTCGACCTGCAAGTGAGCGGACAAAAAATATGTCCCTGCTAAGGAATCTTAATTCCTATTCTCCCACTACCACCCAACTCCATCGTTGTGGATGCTGTCAACTCTCGGCCATCACCACCAGTCAAGGGCTTCTCCCTACAACATGGATTGGAAATGCTTTGATCTGTTCAGTAGAAAAGCATATACTCCTCAGCCACTCCACAATTTCGTATCACCAACTACCAGGCCCTCACAGCAAAATATGATTACATAAACTACTCAAAGCTGAATGACTTTATTGAAAAAATGCCAGAAGCACATCATGACTCATTCAGGGCCATTATCCAGGAGGGCCAATTAGTGGCAAAGACATTGCTGCAATCTGCCCTTGACACGGCAGCTAGGTCCATCTCTACAACTGAAGTGATGCAACGAGCGTCCTGGCTTCATTTGTCGGGATTCCCAAAAGAGGTGCAGTCCACGGTTGAGGACCTTCTGTTTTGAGGGCATGAAGCTCTTTGCTGAGAAAACTGCCGCCTCCCTTTATATCCTGAAGGATTCCAAGGCTACCCTCCGGTCACTGGGTATCTATACACTGGGACAAAAGACTATTTAGTCCCCAATCCAAGCATAGACCATGCATGTCTCAATACCAACTTCAGCTCCACTATAAGCTGCAAATAAAGAAAGGGAAATTCCCTAAACAGAAAACATCTGGCCCACAATCTTCATACCAGCCCTCTACAGCTAAACACCACTTTTGATGGGCAGGTCAAGGCACCATTAGACCACTCCCCCCAACTGACACAGCCGATCATTGTTCCACACCCATTTGGCCACTGACTGGCAGTGTTCCGCAGTGCCTGGAAATGCATAACATCAGACCAATGAGACTGTCTGAACTGGGTACTCCATTCAGTTTTACCTCCTGACATTTTTCCTCTTCAGGGACCCTTTTCACAAGAGTTTACTATGGCACAAGATAGGTCGCTTCCTCCAGCTAGGAGCCATAGAACTAGTACCTCAACATCTATGAGGGAAGGGGTTCTACTCTCATTTCCTAATGCCCAAAAGAAAGGGAGGTTGGAGACCCATACTAGACTTCAGAGCTCTCAACAAGTTTGTCAAGGCTCAAAAATTCAAGATGGTCATCTTATTGACGATCATTCCAGCATTGGAACAGGTAGACTGGTTTTCAGCCCTCAACCTCTAGGACATCTATTTTCACATCTCGATCTGCCAGCTCACAGACAATTTCTCAGATTCACTCTGGGACACAACCACTACCAATAGACTGCTTCCCTTTGGTCTATCATTAGCCCTGAGAGTATTTTCCAAGGTTCTCTCAGTGGTGGCCACTCATTTATGCACTCACGGGATAATGATTTATCCATACCTGGACGATTGTCTCCTCAGAGCCCAATCTCTCTGGAAAGCTCACTAAGTCACCGACACTACGATACATTTGTTTATAGAACTGGGTCTACAGATCAACACCCAAAATGTCAACCCTCACTCCAGTGCAATACCTGGAATTCATATGGGGCTGACCTTGACATGTTAGAGGCCAAAGCCCTCTTACCTCAACACAGATTTCTATCCTTAGTTTTACTCATAGACACCATTCAAAGCAGCCCACAAATACTGGTCAGGCTTTGCCTCCAACTCTTGGGACATATGGCAGGGGGACGGCAATGATACCTCATGCCAGGCTTCACATGCAATGCCTCCAAATACGGTTTGGCTCGGTTTACAGACCGAACAAGGACAGGTTGTCACTACCCACCAGGATCAAAAACTCCTTAAACTGGTGGAAGGACCCATCCAATGTTTGCAAAGGGATCCCCTTCTTGAAAACATCACCGTCATTGCTCCTTGCCACCAAGACATCACTCATAGGTTGGGGCGTGCACCTAAATGGCCTCATGACACACGGCAAATGGTCGCCCACGGAGATATCCCTCCACATCAATCTCCTCAAGCTGAGAGTGATCAGAATGCCTGTACTCATTTCCTCCTACTGATCTCACACACAGATCCTGACAGACAACATTGCCTGTACGTACTACATCAATTGGCAGAGGGGAGCCAGATCGCCCTTCCTTTGCGCAGAAGCCATGAGATTATAGATTTGGAAATCTCCCACGACGTTACACTGTCTGCAGCATACCTCCGGGTACACAAAACTTGGTAGCAGACAGTATCCGTTGCAAATTCCCACACGAACATGAGTGGGAGATGCACCATATATAGGTACTTCATGACCTATTCAGACAATGGGGGACGCTGTCTACAGTTCTGTTTGCCATTCAGCTGAACAAGAAGTGTCCATGCTATTGCTCCAGACCGGGGATGAAATAACACTCCTTAGGTGATGCTCTCCTCCTCCTCTGGGACAGGGACCTTTTCTACACCTTCTCTCCATTTCCCTCACTGTCAAAGGTCCTGCTGAAAATAAAAAGGGATGGAGCTCATGTCATTCTGAGTGCTCCTACTTGGCTGAGACAGATGTGGTACCCTTACCTTTCTCAGCTTGAAACATGTCTGCTGATCTCTCTCCCGGCGATTCCGCACCTCCTCTCACAGAGCAAAGGACACCCTACATCCCAACCTGGGAATTCTCTGCCTCAAAGCATGGCTCCTGTTTGGTTCCAACACCTAGAAAGCTTCTGTTTAAGAGACATGATGCACTTACCTGCAGAAATGGTCCAGGTTTCAGATTTGGTGCATGTCCCAACAAATCTTCCCAGCATCTGCAATTCTTCTACATATCCTAGACTATGCTTTAACCCTAAAATGGTTCAGACTATCTCTAAGCTCTCTCAGGGTCCACCTAGCAACTATTAAAGCCTTTCACCAACCTGTAGAGGAGTACTCAGTGCTGTCACACCTAACTACAAAAAGGTTCCTCAGGGGCATAGTAAACTTATTCCCTGAACTTCGGCTTCCTGCCACCACATGGGACCTGAATCTTGTACTTTAGGGACTGACTAGGCTCCCCTTCGAAATCACGGATACCTGTTCACTAACGTACCTATCCTGGTAGTGGCCTTCTGGTAGTGATTATCTTGACCAGGAGAATAGGAGAGAGAGTAGCTCTGATGGCGCATACTCCCTACATGGTATTCTTCCGGATAAAGTTATGCTCAGACTGCATCCAAAATTCATCCCTAAGGTAACCTCCTACTTTCACATGAGTTGATTCACCTTCCAATCTTCTACCTCAAGCCTCACCAAGACAATAGGGAGGCTATATTGTGTACCTGGATGTCAGGAGAGCCCTGGCCTTCTACCTGGACAGGACAAAGGCCTTCAGGAATGCCCCTAGGCTTTTCCTCTGCACAGCGGAAAGTTCCAAGGGCTCACCAATATCAGCCCAAAGACTTTCCAAGTGGGTCTCGAACTGTATCAGACTTTACCAAGTCCGTCATATGACCCCTCCAGATGCCATTTGTACACACTCAACAAGGTCAATCTCCTCATCCGTTGCCTTCTTCAAGGATGTCATTATCTTAGAGATCTGGAGAGCGGCAACATGAGCATCAGTCCACACTTTCGCAGAACACTGTGCCATCGCTCGGCACTCTGCCTTTGAGCCGTCTTCTGCTCCATGGTGCTGTCATCTGTAACAGACTCAACTCTGAAGTCCTGACCCTCCAGAAGGGATACTGCTTGGGAACAGCCATAGGGGGACACTACTGGAAGAAGAAATGACTCACCTTGTGCAGTAATGATGATTCTTTGAGACCTGTGTTCCTATGGGTGCTCCACAACCCATCCTCCTTTCCTCTAATTCAGAGTTCTTGTTTTGACTCTGCGGTAGAGAAGGAACTGGGGAGGGTTAGCCTGCATGCGCTGGCTAGCCTCATGGCACAGCATGAGAAAAGACAGCACATGTGCGGGCCCAAAGGACACTGCTACAAAAGTTCTCCCATCATCAGCACAGGGACGCAAGCATACCTACAGTGGAGCACCCATGGGGGGAAAACATCTTGAAGAACCATTGTTACTGCACAAGGTGAGTAACTTCTTCTTTGTCCTTTGTTCAGACAATGAAAATAAAATGGGGAAGACGTGTTGTACTGTGTATTCTTGGATGGCATTGTTAGCAGCTTAAAAGTTCTTCATAGTTCTCTTCAGATGCTATGAGTCAACAGCATGCAGTAGGAAGGCATTTTCCCCTGTATGGATGCTTGTTAGACATTATGATGCCCTTGGGTGAACATGAGATGTCATCTTACATTAATATTCATTTTAATCTTATTTTTCTCTCTTCTTGCACCATGTCGTGGTGGACCTAAAAGTTAAAATCTGTAGTATATCCACTTCTTTAAATTGCTCGTTGTGTGCTACATTAAAGGTGATATTGTCATAAAAATTGCAACGCTTATCAAGTTAAGTCTTTGACTTTTAGTTCTTATGGTGTAATCACCAAATGAACCCCAGAAGTTGTCAAAGGATAAAGATAAGCAGGAACTACTCTTCAGTTAAGCTGCTGTGGAAGCTGGAAGGCCTGTAACAGAGACTTAATTTATCATTAGTGCTAGATTTTGATAACGATGGCACTGAAATTTTTCTTTTGCAGGATCATCATACCCACCAATATTCTGGTCTTCCACTTAGTTGATAGTTTCATTCATTGGTGCATTTTATCTTGAAGATGAATGCAGAGAAACAGACTTTCTGAAATGAACCTGGATCCTTTCAGTGCTTACCAAAAACAAACTTCAATTTAGTGTGCTTTAGGCAAATGAGATCTTAATATTGCTGTGGAAAGAACATTGCAGTAATGCAGTTCTGCTTGCAGGAATTCTCAATATAACAAGTTTAAAGAACTTAAAAGTAAACGTACATCTTCAGAACTTCATATTGTTGTGAAATGAGTTTATGTACAGTGCTGACAGAATTATGGATCTCCCATATTTATTTATATATAAAATATCTGATCTTTGTTATATTGTAAGCTTCTCTGGGTTACATATCCATTTGGTTGACTTGTACAATAAATTGCAGTCATGTAGCTACTTGATTTTGATTTCACTGTTTTGTGAAGAAAAAGTTTAAATATTTTTCTTTTCAGCTCCATTTACCTCTCAATTCTCCTTTACCTGGAAGTGAATTGACTAAGGAACCTTTTCGCTGGGATCAGAGACTATTTGCTTTAGTTCTGCGTTTGCCTGGCATCACAACTCCAGAATTAGAGCAGGTAGCAGGTGTGCCCGTTGATGACTCCGCAATTACACCTATGTGTGAAGTCACAGGAGGTGAGTGCCTTAGCTTCACTTGACAAAGTAGATCTTTCAGAAAAGTGATTTAGCATATAGCTCAGTTGTATTAGATAGTATTTGAAAATTTCGGACTCCTTTGTTTAATCTCTTTAAAACCCTGGGCACAACAGGGCTACATATTACAGCTCTCTTAGGACACACAAGTAGTAAAATTACAAATAAATTCATCTTAGTAGTCTTGAAAGGATATGCATATGCTTTCTTGAGCAATTTTGACCAGAAGGGGGAAAATATACTTTGTGTTTTAGGCACTCAGCCAGAAGTCTTAAGAATCATGAAATCTGCTCGATAGTGAGATAGTGTTCAGTTTGCTGGCACGGGACATGCCAGCATTTGAAGGCCATGGAATGTGTTTTCTTTTGAGAACTTATAAATATTTCTTAAATTAAGAATATTTTTGGACAGATGTCTGCACTTTCCCTTTTCCTCCACTGCCTCTCCTGTTCTCTTGTAATCTCTCATGATTATCTGTCTCGTTTAGATTGTAAACTTCTCTGGTACAGTCCAGAAGTTATGTCTTGTCTATAGAGTGCCATGAACACACCCCAAGTATTTAAAAAAAATAAAAAAATCCATTTGATAGTAATTGGGGTGGGAGAAGAGGGAGAAAAGGAAAGAATTTAAAGGTGTAAAAGAAACTTCAAGCAGATGTGATCCCCAACTTCTCAGAATGTAAAGCAGATGCCTCACCCACTGGATTAAACAGGCTTTTTGATTCATTTAAAAGGTGTTGAAATGTGCCACAAGGGGGAGCTCACATTCCAAGAATGCAATAGACCTTAAGTTAACAAGGACATTCTTAAAATGTAAAAGGCAATAAAGTTAAAACAAAGTATGTTTCTTAGTTGTTACCAAGATGCGTGCAGAACTTCATTAATGAAATCATTTAATAGACTGTCTTGCTGCTTCAATGAAATGACATATGTTTTCGTTGTAACTTTATATATTTCTCCATAACTAGATCAGCAAAAATCATAAGTCAGCCCTTCTAGTTTCTTGATGAGTAAGAATTAAGAGCTAAATGTCAGCAGCTTGACTAAGGGATGACTAAGAGGGGACATAAGTCTAAAAATACTTGATAGGCATAATCTCCAAAGGAGAAGAGAAAATACATAGAGTGATACACAGAGGTATAACTAGGAGTAATAAAATGAAATTATGGAAGGAAAAACATTTACAGATGTATTAGGCTGTGCAGTGTCTACCCAGGGAAGTTATGGATGCACCAGTGTATTTTACGTCCATGTGTGGAATGAATTTTGTTATGTGCACCAACATGGAGGTGATGTGTGGTGGGGGTGGGGCCGAGGGGTTCAGAGTGTGGGAGGGGGCTCAGGGCTGGGGCAGAGGGTGGGGGTGGGGTGGTGGTTCTGGGGTGGGGCCAAGGATGAGAGGATTGGGGTATGGGAGGGGGCTCAGGGCTAGGTCAGAGGTTTGGGGAGTGGAGGGATGGGGGCTCTGTTTGGGGGAGTGGGCTCTGGGATTGGGCAGGGGATGAGGGGGCTCAGGGCTGGGGCAAAGGGTTGGGTGCAAGGGGTAAGGGCTCCGGGTAGGGGTGAAGGCTCTGTGGTGGGGCCGGGGATGAGGAGTTTGGGGTGCAGGCTGCCCCGGGGCTGCGGTGGGGGGAGAGGACTCCCCCAGCCCTCTCTCGCCGCAGCAGCTTGGGGCTGGGTGAGAGAGGCCTCTCCCTGGCCGCGGCAGTTCTGGCTTGGCTGGGCCGGGCCTGGGCTGGGCCAGGCCGTGGGAGGGGCTCCTCTCCCTGGCAGCTCTGGCGGACCTGGGGAGGGGCTCCTCTCTTGGCAGCTCCGGCTGGGCTGGGGGAGGGGCACCTCTCCCCACCTGCGCGGCCCTTGATAGCCTGCTGCATGGCTGCGCAGCTTACAGGGAACTTAGGATGCCCCTTTGGGAAAACAGACTTACAATATAGTGTAGGAGACAATCCTGCATTGATGTGGACTGCATGACCTTATAAGTCTCTTTCCATTGCTATCTTGAGCATTTTAACAGAACATAAAATCATACTAGTTGTGCTATACCTTTTAAAAGTATTCAGTGCAGTATTTAATGGTATTAGGGCAATACCTCAGGTTCCCCATCAGGATGTAATAGAAGTACTCTTTTTTTTTGGCTTTGAGACATTGATACAAAGAGCACAGCAGGGCATTATTTGTCATTTGGATCATTTCCTTACATTGACCAACACAATCCTTACTTATATTGACAAACATAATCTATGAAGACATCTTCTATTCTATACACACAAAACTTGTTACTTTAAGTAATTGTATAGTTTGCTGATACTTTTTTGATTTTTCTAATTACTATGTGGTTGGTTATACAGTAGTTACCAATAAGATATTTGCTAACAATAATCCACTAACATAGTATCTGAGGTGCTACACTATTTCCTTATACAGGGTACTTCAGAATGGTACATAACTGCAGCGCCTCAAATACCATAATGTGGTAGATGTTGATATATGATGTTATCTGAATGGCCACTGCTTTATAAACAAAAATACCTGCCTGCATGGCCAATACAATTTTGAGAATGTAATGAACATGCATATTGTCAGTTCTAGAATACTTGTTACATTGGGAAAGGATGGTAGATGTCTTAAATTAAATGCATTATAGCTAGACTTCTATTAAATGGATTAGTCTGAAAAATTTTTGAAGGTGAAGGGAGAAATATAAAGTAGTAGACTTGTTCTTGAGACTTTTTCTTTCATCCTAGGCCGTTCGTATTGTGTGCATTCTCCAAGAATGCTGAATCAGTGCCTTGAGTCATTGGTTCAAAAAGTGCAAAGTGGAGTAGTAATAAACTTTGAAAAATCTGGACCAGATCCTTCACCAACTGAAGGTATTTGAAAAATTCCTACATACTTTTGTAACCAATTAGATTTGCACTTGGTATTCAAATTTAACAATTGCCAGAAGTGTACATAGTTTAATTTGGAAGAAGCACTACAGTGTTAGACACCATTGTTCCTTTCTAATGTAGTAATATAGCCACATTCTTGAGTGGATTAAATTTCTGTGGCTTTACTCCTTTTTGTTCTAAATATGAATAACTTGCCTACTTCTTCTAGAACATGTTAATGGAAAATACTAGCTTTTTTCTAACCCTGAAATGTTGTATATTAAAAGTTCATTGGTGTCATTCATATTAGATTAATGTGTGTTAAATCTTCATGCACCAGGAAAATATTTGATTCATCTAGTATTTGTGATAAGGAAAGGAAACTTCAATTGAGTTCTGAAAGTACATCAGATAATAGAAGAACTGTTTTTTTTCAGACTCTCATTCAGTAAGCATTCAACAGTGTTACTCAACTCTAAATTAGTTAGCATTCCTGCTGGAAATGCTAAAAATTACTTGGACACTGGTATGTACTATTGTGGTTTCTAATATACTTTTAAGGATATCCCTCTTAAGGTGTATAAAAATCCTTGCACACTCCATATAAAGTGTTTAAATAATTTGAAATACTATATAATTAAATATAGAGTTATGGAGGTAATTTTGTTTTTTTTGTATAGATGGACAGATGGATATAGCTAGGTCTTTTGGACCCCACCCTTGGCACAGCTGTCACAAACTTATCTATGTCAGACCAAACCCTAAAACTGGAGTTCCCATAGGCCACTGGCCTGTTCCAGAATCCTTTTGGCCAGATCAAAATTCTCCAACATTGGTAAGTACTTGAAGTGAGGTAGAAGTGAGGGAAAAGTCATTTAACTGCTTCCTGTTCATGGGTTTTAAATCCTGGGCTACCTGGTTCAAATATAAGCACTGTAAAGGAAATTCAGGCTAAAGTCTGAAAGGAAATGCAGCAGACACAGATGTTTCAACTGCTGTGAATAAGATACTTAATGGCAATTAACATACTATGTTCATTGTGGAATAATTGCATAAGAGACATCTGCTTCTTTAAGAAACAAACTGCCTATAAGACTTTTATTGCTAACATCTGAGCACAATGCTATGAACATAAAAACATCTTACTTAAATGTATCTCTTTGGAGTTTGAACAGAGTTCAAACTGAGAATTTTCCCTTAGGACACAATTTAGAATGCAAACGATCCTAGAACTGATGCAGGTTCATCTCTTTATCTTGTAAACTATAATATTTAACCATCCAAAAGACACTATTGCTTGTGAGGGGAAGGGGAAGGACCTCTATGTAAATATCTCTTAAATTGAGAAAAGGTGAAGCTCGTGGTGACAGTGTTCTTTCAGTGCAGAAGTGGCAGAGTTGGCCCGTATCTCCTGTTCAGTGTAGCAGTGCTTCTAATCTACCACAAATAGTAGAAACTTTACCTCAAATTGTAAAAAGTCTTCACTGGCAATACATTAGTTTTCTTTGTGCTCTATTTAATTACGAATAAAAGGATGTACCCGTGCCTATTTGTAATGTAGTATAATATAACATTCAACGTTGATTGAAAATATTACAGTTGAACTGATGTAATTTTGGGCTATTTCCTGCTTTATAAGAGGATCTTCACTGTTAGTCTTTGTGCCCTACATCTGATTTATTAAAGTTTACAAACTTAAAGGTGTTCTATGCATTTGGCTTGCAGAGAACATGAAGTGCTTCAACTGAGTATAGAAAATTGAAGATTAGTGTAGTGTGTGGGAGTATTTTATTCTTAAATTTAGTTTTTATTTAGTTTGTGTATATTCATTGTCTCATTGTGCCCAGTCCAGTAAGACATACACAGCCTTCTGAGCTGTAAGGCAGGCCAGCCTATTCTNAAAAAAAAAAAAAAAAAAAACCCCCCCCCCCCCCCCAACATTGTGCACTTAGGTATTACGGAGCTGTTTAGTGGGAGAAGAGCTCCTGTAAATGAACTCCCTGTCTCTGGTGCTCCACAACGGGCATACCCTGGATCTGTCTGCCTTTCTTCATTCACCTGAGTCTGGGTTTAACACAGTTTTGTGAATTACTGCTCTAGGCCCGTGGTTCCCACGCTTTCTAGTAGTGCAGCTCCCTTACAGATATTTTAAAACTTGGTGACTCCCTTCAACCAAATTACCCCCCCCCCTTTTTTTTTTTTAAATAATAAAAACTTACTTACTTGGGACAATAGAGTACGGATGATTTTGCGACTTTATTGAACTACACACAGTTTGTTTAATATAATCTGATCTAATCTGGGTTTTTTAAACTAATTTGAAAATATGGATTGCTTGACATGTTTGGACACAGACTAATATTTTAGTGACAAGAATGGGTCTGTTAAATAAAAGTTCTTCAACTATTGTACCTGCTTTGACCAATATCACATAACATATGCATGGTATGTCTTAACCGACTGCCTATCAGGTTCTTCCTTGCTGCCGCGTGGCCTGGTCAGAACCTCCAGTGTCTGGGGCTTTCCTTTGATTCCTTCAATCTGTAAATTTTGCAAAGTTAGCCTTGGTGCCTTTTGTATGTAGTTCCTGATAGTAAGTTTTAAATAGTTTTATATTGTTTAGCAGTTTTGTAGTTAAATTTCCCAACTTGGGGACCTTCTCTATCCCCATACTCCCTTGTGATTATTGGGGAGAACTTGGGACTTCAAACTGTGTGTCCTGCCCTCATTCTGTCTTCGTCAGCAACAATGTCCAGCTCTGTCTGTAGTGTCTTGGGGAGGCACACGTCGCAGCTAGGTGTATTACCTGCCACTCTTTCCCTAGCCATAGGCATGACATGAGGGAATTCTGGCTTAGAAAAGACCTCATGGAGAAGGCCACAAAGCTGGCGTCGGAGACAGGCCGAGGCAACCCCCGAACATCAGCCTGAATTGACACAGAGCGCACTTCCTGCCAGAAGGTCTGACTGTTGCAGGGCAATCCATACCCACAGATTTCGCCTTCGGCATCTTGTCAGGAGACAGAACATTTGGACAAGCATAAGAGCACCCTCTAATTCTGCTTTGAAGACGTCCAATGCAACTTATCTCCAGAGTCAGTGGAGATATCCCTCATTTTGGACTAGCTTTTCTCTCTCAAAACAGCTGGGCTTTCCCAAAGCTCTGTACAAGTTCATCTGGCAGCAATCAGTGCGTGCCATCCACTATCAGATGGTTGTTCAATTTTCACTCACCTGTTGACTACCACATTCTTAAAGGGACTTATCAGAAGTTTTCTGCCAATAAAGGAAACGTGTTCCTCATTGGGACTTGCATCTTGTACTTTTGGCACTCCCAAAGCCTCCCTCTGAACCATTATCTACATGTTACATGTGTCACTTATTAGTGAACGTTGATTTACTTATGGCCACCACCTCAGCCGGAAGGGTAGGTGAGCTAGGAACCCTAATGGTGGAGTCCACCATATGCTGTATTCCATAAGGACAGTCTCTTTAGAACTATGTCCGAAATTCACTTCCAGAGTAGTTTCGGAGCTTCACATGAACCAATCGATACTTTTTTTCCAAAACCGCATGCGCCTGAAGAAGGGAGACCTCACTCCCTTGATGTGTATGACATGCTCTCGCCTTCTACCCAGGGCCGGTGCAAGGATATTTTGCGCCCTAGGCGAAACTTCCACCTTGCGCCCCCCCCCCCCCCCCC
>QXTE01000082.1:4020930-4076557 GCA_003942145.1 Platysternon megacephalum | reverse complement strand
GGACCAGCCACAGACCAAGGGGAGCAGGAGCACAGGCGCCCGAGGCCGAGCTGTGGGGAAGCGCTGAGCAGGAGCAGGGACCAGCCACAGACCAAGGGGAGCAGGAGCACAGGCGCCCGAGGCCGAGCTGTGGGGAAGCGCTTACCTTGCCCAATTCACGGGCGTCGGGGTCCTCTTTCTTCCTCCACCGGACCGCCGCCCGAGGCTCTTTTGTTCTCCGTGCCGCCCGCTGTGGCTGACTGTGGAGGCTGAGCCAGGAGGCAGCCTCCCGTTTCCTCCTGAAGCCCTGCTGTTGCGGCCGTCGCCAGGCTTGGGCCACGTGAGTCCTAAGTGGAGCTGCAGAGCTCTGCCCAGCCGCCGGCGCCCCCGCCGGCAATGATAATAATTGCATGGAGCGGCCGCACGTGTCAGTGCGCCGCCGGCCGCCCAGCGCAGGAACGCTGTTGTAAAAAAAAAAAAAATGGAGGCGCCGCTTTTTGGCGCCCACAAATCGTGGCGCCCTAGGCAACCGCCTAGTCTGCCTAATGGTTGCACCGGCCCTGCTTCTACCTGAAAAGGACAAAACAAAGTAGAAAATCACCTAGATAGTTTCTCGCTATAGCAGAACGAGTCTGAGGTCCAGCTATATCGTCGCAGAGGATCTCTGAGGATCTCGGGCTATATCCTGCTTTACCAGTAGTTGCATCTTCCTTCCCCTCGTAGGGTGAGGGCTTGTTCTACAAGAGCACAAGCAACTTCAGTGGTATTGCTTCAGGAAGTACCCCTATTTATTTGTGTGGGAATTCTGTGCCAAAAAAATTAAAATTATGCGCACAATATTTTAAAATTCTACATATTTTGTCAAAATAACAATATAATCATAAGAACATAACTAAGACTACGATTTGGTCGCGGACCGCAGACCTCCATGACTTCAGCCCGCTGCGGCTGGGAGCTTCAGGGTACCCCCACCTCCTGTGGTGGCTGGGAGCTGTGGGGTCCCCCTGCCGCTTGGAGTGGCAGGGGTCCCCCTGCAGCTCCCCAATCCCCACAGGCAGTGGGGGATCCCTGGCAGCTCCCCAGCGGGTGGGGGAGGGGGAATCCCCCTGGCAGCTCCCCAGCAGGTGGGGTGGGGCATTGGGGAAGAGGTGGGGTAGATCCTGGGTTGATTGTAAATTCAAAACGTGATCTTGCGCATAAAAAGTTTGGAGACCACTGCTGTAGGACATGTTTTCTAATCCTCTTATCATTCTCGTGGCTATGCTCTGAACCTTCTCCAATTTATCAACATCCTTCTTATATTGTGGGCACTGGAACTGGACATAGTATTCCAGCAGTGGTTGCACCAGTGCCAAATAACCTCTACTCCTACTCAAGATTTCCCTGTTCATGCATCCCAGGATTTCATTAGCTGTTTTGGCCACTGCATCACACTGGGAGCTCATGTTCAGCTGGTTATCCCCCACACGCCATCCCTGTCCCCAAATCTTTTTCATAGTCACTACTTCCCAGGGTAGATTTCCCCTGTCCTGTAAGCATGGGCTAGTCTTTGTTCCCAAATGTCTACATTTACATTTAGCTGTATTAAAATTCATATTGTTTGCTTGTGCCCAGTTTACCAAGTGACCTAGATTGCTCTGAATCAGTGACCTGACCTCGTCTTTGTTTACCACTCCCCCAATTTTTGTGTTATCTGCAAACTTTATCAGTAGCGATTTCATTTTCTTCCCAGTCATAAATAAAGACATTAAATAGAGTAGGATAATTACTCCATTTGCAAATCATTGTCCTTGCCTGACCTGTTGACTTAGCAGTTAAAGTACTTAGCTTTTACTTTCTAAATATACTTACACTCTATATATTAAAATAGTATTTACTACCTACCTAAACCCAACAGCTGTTCAAGGTTCAATAAGATGAAATATTAAGTTAGTGTTCCTATTTCTTTATTTCAGAGACACATTAACAGATACTAAGGGGCAATTTTCCAAAACACTTTTATATTGTTTCAGAATAAGATTTAGTATGACTAGATCTTGTATTTGTTTGTGCAGACCCACACTTAACAGCTGAATGTTTCTGTTTAGCCACCTCGCACATCTCACCCTGTAGTGAAGTTCTCCTGCACTGACTGTGAACCAATGGTCATTGACAAACTACCTTTTGATAAATATGAGTTAGAACCTTCACCGCTGACCCAGTTTATTCTGGAAAGGAAATCTCCTCAGACCTGCTGGCAGGCAAGTTGAATATGTACTAACTAAAGGACATTTATCTGAGAAATAATATTCTGTAAATAACTTGGAATGAAATTCTAATTACATGTGTTGATTTACTGTAAACTTACTGACATCACACCTTTAACTTATAACTCACACTTTCAAACTATTTATGTACAACATGAATTACGTGAACTCTTCTTATTGCAGGTGTATGTGAGCAATAGTGCAAAATATAGTGAACTTGGCCATCCTTTTGGTTACTTGAAAGCCAGTACAGCACTGAATTGTGTGAACCTGTTTGTGATGCCTTACAATTATCCAGTCCTCCTTCCCCTCTTAGGTAAATACAGCTTTCTCAAATCCTTCTGATGTGGTAGGCAGATGGAAAATTGCTTCAGCCTAGTTATATTTTTTTGTGTTATTAATTCTGCTATTAATAATCATAAGCCTATACAAATCCAAAACATTAAGAATGTAATATTCCTACTGGAAAGAGAACGTCTAATTTTTCTGGTATCTACTATATTCATGATTCACTTAGCAAAAAATTACTACCATTCCTGAATCTGAGTATAATCCTGTTGATTTCTAAAAATGAGTGTTTATTGTTCACAGATATTTTACTCCCCTTCTGATATGCTGTGGCTGCCACTTTTTCCCCCCTGCTGCTGCTGCAAAGCCCTTCTTTTCCCACTCCCATGGATCTGATCATGAGTTAGATTTTATAAATAATAAATTTCAAGATTCTGCCTTCCTTACGCACCTCATGGATTGCATCCAATAGTAATTAGCTCTGATTAAGCCTTAGTGTAGTAGGACGAACCTTTAGAAGAAATGTTCTTAGGAAATGTGTGGTGAGTGATGCATTACATTTAGAAACGCACCTCTCATTTAACTTTATCTCTGTTTGTATAACTTCTTAGATGACTTATTCAAAGTACACAAGGCAAAGCCAACCTTAAAATGGAGGCAGTCATTTGAAAGCTATTTGAAGACAATGCCTCCTTACTATCTAGGGGTAAGATCATTTATTGTATGTGTGTTTTAAAATTTCTGCTATATCCTATAATTTATGGTAAACTTGTATCTTCAGTTATTAGCTTGTTCTGTTAACTGCCTTCTTTGGATTATATTTTATAAAGCAATTAGGATGTTCTGAACATAATAAAAGGTTAATGTGTACAAATCTAGGATTTCACATTTATGGCATCATGTATGCCCCGGAAGAATAACTTTCCTAAAATTTACAATGTCTTGACTTTTCCCTTTGACTGTAATGTTATAAAAACTTGGTCAAGTATAACTACTGCTTGAACTATACCTCCACTAATATTTAATAATTCCGCATTAATGTTGCAATACTTAAAGGAAAAGGATGTTATGTTGCCTTAAAGGGTTACAAATTCACTTTGAAATGAATGCATTAAGCAGTAATGTGCTTTAAATTCTTGCTACAAACATAGGGATACAAATATACAAGGATATACATATGTAAGTGTATACATTACTTGTTTCAGCCTTTGAAGAAAGCTGTGAGAATGATGGGAGCGCCTAACCTTATAGCAGATGGTGTGGAATATGGACTTAGTTACAGTGTCATTGCATATCTCAAAAAGTTGAGTCAACAGGTAATGTTGATGCAAAAGAGCAGTAAAAAATGAAAACTAAAATTGAAAAACACTTATACTAGTATCAGACTAACTTGAAAATATCAGTGAACCATATTGGTTCTCATAGTAAAGGGGCAAGAAACCTCAAGTTACCTGAATTCCTACATGTGATTACCGTTGGTACATCTTCCGTTCTCTGAATTAGTTGAAAACTTTGTTTATAGGCTAAACTGTACATACATACTGAAATGTGGCTGATTGGATAACTCAAGGTATATAGTATGCAAGCAGCATTTTCATATGTGCCAACTTGAATATATTTGTGGTTAAAAAGGCACAGTCCTTTCTGCTCTGTGCTAAAAATCACCTTGCATGTGATTAGGGATTTGTGCCTATATGTAATTGGGCCAAAATGTAGCCTTCTTTCCTATTTGGCCCATAGTTTTTGAAGTACTTCAGGATCCATGAAAGATGAAAGGCATTAGTTAAATATAAAACATAGTAAACAGTGCCTTTCATCCCTATTGAAGTGCTTGCTTACAAATGAGGAAACTGGCACAGAATGGACAAGGTTACACCCCAAGCCACTGGCAATGGTGGGGAGTAGAACGTATATCTCCTGGCTAGTCTCCTGCTCTAGCAGGTAAAAACCATTGATTTCCCATTATCACTTACTGTTTTGTTCTGTGTCTCCAACTTTTTTTTGATAATTACAAAATTGAGTAGATTTGACACAAAAGGATGTAGAGATGCAAATATTAATGACTTTGTATGTTAAAATTTCATAAAGTTTAAAAGCCCTCAATATAAATCTTATTTTTTAAACTCCTAGCTATAGCCTGTGGTAATCTGTGATGAATCTTACCAAATTGTGTGGTAATTTTGCTCAAAAATCTGCATAATATATAAATCTGTATATTTATACATTTTTGGCTCAAAATACATAAAATACATTGTTCTACAGTATGTTATACGTACATTAGAGTATACAGTAATCCTCAAAATGTTTGGTTGCTTTTGAAAGATTTTACCAGTTTAAGAGAGTTCTGTTCTTAACATGGGAAATAACATTTGAACTTTCAGTATGGAAGGAACTTCTCAAGTGTAACCTCTGAATAAACATTGTATGACAGTCAGAAGTTCTCAAATGATTTTTGGCTCATTGTTCAACTGTATTCTACCAAACTACTAGTGATGCATTTTAGAGTACATTTGATTTTGGGACATACTTGGCAGGTGAAAAATTACTGGCTGTGGTGGATTGTCTGCCAAATGGAGGAAGAATCAAAAGATTGCTGTGTATTCCCTTATTTTGTTGGAGTTGAACTGTCTCTTCCTTGCTTTAATCTCGGGTTCTTTTCCTATCTTCTATTTACTTTTTAAAAAAAAAGAAATTGATACCATCATGAGAGTCCATAATAAATACAGTTAAATGAGATGTTACTTTGTGAGAATTCTCATAAGACTTCAGCTGTTTTCACAGAGAAAAGTGAAATCCATGAGCTCATGCAGAAATTCTGGCACAGTTTTCCAATAATCGTAATCATGGCATTTTTATGAAAATAAAAGCATTGCATGCATATTGGTGCTTAGATACTATGATAATGGGCACCCTAGAAATACCTGAAAGAGCTAGACACAAAAACTGTTTACCATATTCTAATGATTTAGAATTGTAGTAGTACATTCAGCAAACCACCTTAAACACTCATCCACATTATATTTTTTTATAGTGTATTAGCACATTGCCGAATCTTCTAGGTAAGAATTAGGAATGAATTTAATATTCTGACTAATCCTTTTAAGAGTATATTGTCAATTTTATTTATTTATTTATTTCAAATTAAGGCCAAAATAGAGTCCGATAGAGTCATTGGCTCTGTAGGCAAAAAGGTAGCGCAAGAGACTGGAATTAAGGTCAGAAGCAGATCACACAACCTGTCTATGGCACATAGGAACGATTTTCAACAACTGCTACAGGGGATTACTGGGGAAATTCCTCATAGACTTCTAGACCTCAATATGAAGGAGTATGCTGGGTTCCAAATAGCTTTGCTGAATAAGGTAAGCACCATTATGTGTAATGTTGTTATTTTCAATACACTTCCATTGAAGTATTAGATGTTATTTCATATGTAGTATTAATCAAAGCTTTATTATATTGCTGCAACTGTAGGAATTGAAACCTCAGACCTTTAGAAATGCTTATGATATACCCAGAAGGAATCTTTTGGATCACTTAACAAGAATGAGGTCTAATCTTATGAAGATAACTCGCAAGTTTCTCAAAGGACAAGATGAAGGTTAGATTACTTTGTTTATTGTTTGCATATCTTAGTGAAAACATTAGTACTATTAGCATAACTTTGTATAGTGTGCTGAATGGAGTAAAGTTGAGCCTTCTTCAATAGATGCTTAGTTGGGAGGTGTTCTTTCTGAAATAAACTTATTCTAAGATTGCTGCTATTGCACATGAACCCCAGTGGCTTTTCTTTGGCTTTTCCACCACATCTTTATTATAGGTTAGACATATTCCAGTGGCTCATGGAAGACAAAACTTATATCTTCCATTTAATTTCTTTGACTGTCCTTGTCTTAAGAACAGTCTTGTTTTCTTCAGCTTTTGATTTTGTTTTTGTTTCACTTTTTTCCAGCTTTGTGGGTATATCAAAGGACAAATATCTTCTGGACAGTCCTGGACACTGAAGTCCTCTGTCCATATAATACGTACATAATAGGCATTGGCAGAGCAAGCTTCCCCCCCACATCCTGCCAACTTGCCTCACCCTTGACCTGAAAGGAGCACCTCTCTTGGTGAGAGAGTAGTTGTCTCCATGCTAATTCATTTTTTTCTCTCTGTGGTGACTTTCAGCAGGCAATACAATAACCTGTGCTAGCCATAAATGACTGTAGTCGTAGAGCTCAAGAGGAGAAGTACTCTGAGTACTCTGCAGTTAAAGTGCTTCATTACACTGTGGCACCTGATGAGTAGAAGACAATAATGGAAAGAATGAAATAAGAATAGACAGAGAAAAAGGAAAAAAGACAAGAAAAAATAGGACTTCTAACAACATTTCTAGATTACGAATATTAGTCTGGCCTAAGTAGTGATAGAATGTCACTACCATCCAATGACTTAAAAAACTTGTGTCCAGTTCTTGGAGAGGTGTCCGTATTACAGCTAGCATTAATTCTAGTGTAATCTGCTACCCAACCTACCGCCTTTCTGAGCATAGGATTGATGGGTGAATTTTGACATGTTGTGCAGTCAAGAACACATTGAGGACTTGAATCACAAGGACTCTTAAGAAAATGCTGAATTTTGTTTTCAGTATGTACAAGATTACAAGTATCTTATACCTTGCTGACAATATTAGAAAGGACATTTCTCAAGTTGTTGGGGTTTTACTTCTAATTAATAAAATGTCTTCATGTTTTTGGCCGTTAGGAAGGGGCTTTTTGTGTAATCATAGTTCAGAGTAGCATGTAAGGTGGAATATTACATAATACACCTCTACCCCGATATAACGCTGTCCTCGGGAGCCAAAAAATCTTACCGCATTATAGGTGAAACCTCGTTATATCGAACTTGCTTTGATCCGCCGGAGTGTGCAGCCCCATCCCCCTGGAGCGCTGCTTTACCGCGTTATATCCGAATTCGTGTTATATCGGGTAGAGGTGTAATTCCATACCTCAGTGTAATAGTAGCCTCAGTGCATTTTACAATTAATGCATTCAGATAGTCTCCATTCCTTTCCCTCCACCCATCCTATCCAAAAAGTATTGTGTATCATGTTGGAAAAACAAAAACTGTACCCAGGAGGCTATCACTCATTTGTAGGGTGAGATGATCAATACACATTACATACATTGATTTCTTCAACCCCAGGCAAGCCTTCCACAGTATGTGAAGTAGTATATTAAATATTTCAACTATTATGTTGGTAGGGAGGAAGATGGGTTTTGAGCATCTATTTCTATATACTTTTATGTTGCTATATCCTGATCAAAAAGATGGGATAATATGAAAACTGGATGTGTGAAATGCAGCTAGAATTAACTCCTGACAAAACAAACAGTGTCATACTGTTTCTATAGGCATAATCTTTTGATAAAAACTATCTTCAATTCCAATAGATCAAGTTCACAGTGTACCAATAGCACAAATGGGAAATTATCAGGAGTACCTAAAACAGATACCATCTCCTCTTCGAGAGCTTGACCCTGATCAACCCCGAAGGCTGCATACATTTGGTAATCCATTTAAATTGGACAAGAAGGTAATTTCTCTAGTATTACACAAAATGAGTATTATAGTGTTATGGCATTTATATGTGTTGCTAACTAGAAGCCATCCAAGTGCATAGGAAAAGAAGGCCACTATATTTCTTAGGAAATTTACTCAACCCTTTTTAGACCACCTATTTTTTTCATGGAGGGGCAGACTTGATTAGAAATCACTTATGAAACCTCTGCATTTTTTAGTATGAAATATTCATATGTTGTGAAATTGCCAACACTTTACCCTTTTTTTTTACCCCCGCCCCTTTTTATTAAACCCTTCCTTAGCAAAAAACTTGCATTAACTTGATGGCTTCTCTAGTTTTCCACTAGCCCAAGGACATGGATTCTCAATCCCTCACAAATCTAGGCCTTTGACTTGACTTCAATGAACTACCAAGATAGTAGAATATTTAACTGACTAAAAATTACCTTGCGTCTGACTCCGGTTTAGAGGTCATGTTTTACAGGCAAAGTTTATAACCATAGTCAGCTTTCTTACTTGGGATATTGTTTATAGAGTGGTTTTCAACACATCAGTCCTAATCTCTACCAGAGTAAATCAGTTGCCCAGGTTTTTTTTAATTGTCATTTGAGAGAAGCCAAGACAAGGCGGTATATTTTCCTGATTGGATTGTCTTATATCTGGCAAAAGTCAGGAAATTGTTGGATATGTTTTTTGTTAAACTTGCTGTGCAAGATAACACAAATTTAAGAGAGCTTTTTTTAAAAACCAGATTTATTTGTTACAGGGAATGATGATAGATGAGGCAGATGAATTTGTATCAGGGCCTCAAAATAAACACAAACGACCCGGAGAACCAAATATGCAAGGGATTCCTAAAAGACGTCGGTGTATGTCACCCCTTCTCAGAGGCCGGCCACAGACTCCTCCTGTCATGAACAATCACATTGGAGGAAAAGGGCCACCTACACCTGTAACACAAGCACAGCCAGATCTTGTTAAACCTATTCCTATTCACAAAAGTAAGTGTAACTCTATTTCAGTTAATTTTTCCTGTTGCCTTCATTTGGTTCCTCTTCAGATAATTCGCTTTACTCTTTATACAAAAGAATATTTAGTTGGTCATCAAAAAAGTAAGCATGCTGTAGATTTCTCAAATTCGTGTATTTGAATATCCAGTTCTTCGAGTGCTTGCTCATATCGATTCCAATTAGGTGCGCGCGCGCACCGCGTGTACAATAGTGAGAGAATTTTTATCCCAGCAACACCCAGTGGGTTGGCTGTGGAGCCCCCTGGAGTGGCGCCTTCATGGCACTGGATATATACCCCAGCCAACCCAGCACCCCCTCAGTTCCTTCTTACCGCCCGTGACGGTCATTGGAACTGTGGAGCGCACCATAGCTGTCCTCCACTCTCCCTAGCTTTACTTCCCGGTTAAATTGTTGTAGTTAGATAGTCATATAGTTATAGATTTAGTGTAAATAGTAGTAGTTCATAGTGATAGGTTTAGTTATAGATTTAGTTTTATAGGTGTTAGCGGGTTAGAAGGGGTCCCTCTCCCCCCTTCCTCCCGGTGTGCTGCCGGGGCTCATGCCCAAGGCTCCGGGTTTCAAACCGTGCTTAGCTTGTTCTAAGCCTATGCCAACGGGAGATCCCCACGACTCTTGTATAAAGTGTCTCGGGGAGTCTCACCAGACAGAAAAGTGCAAGATCTGTAAGGCTTTCCGGCCTCGAACCAAGAAGGACCGTGACTTTAGCCTTAAACAGCTCCTTATGGAGGCGGCCCTCAGCCCGGACCCGCCTTCGGCACGCCAACTTCCGGCACCTAGTGTCTCGGTGCGCAGCGGTCCGGCGGCGGTCACAAGTACTGCACCGCGTGCAGACGCGGATAAAGCTCCACGGCACCGGCCTTCCCCGGCACCGCGCCCCCCAAGCACCTCGGCGCCGGTCCCTGTCCCCGGGTCACAAGAGACCTCGGAAACCAGAAGGGGCTGCCTACCACCAGCAGGCACCGGCACCCGCCTTACCAACCTCGGAGTCGCGTCCGGTACTGGAGCGATCGAGGACACAGGCGCCGATATCGGCACCGTTGACTCCGGCACCGGCAGAAAGGCCATTGAGGACTGGCTTCCCGACCCACACTGTGGTTGAGCCTCATCTCCCGTCGACGCCTGAGATGTTTGCGACAGCGAGGGACCTCATTGCCCTTACAGAGCCAGCACCGACTCAGACCACGGTACCGCATCTCGTCCGTGCGGTGCAATCTAGGCAAGCCAGCCCTAGTACGTCCACCATCTCCGAGCGTGGACTCTCGGCACCGCTCCCAATCTAGGAGTAGATCCCGGCGCCGCTCGCAGTCCCAGCACCGTTCTCCATCACGGCACCGGTCGTACTCGCGGCGCCAATCTTCCTCCCGGTACCGCTTCACATCGCGGCACCGCCCAGGACATTGGTACTGTTCCGGCTCCCAGCACCGATCAGATCGCCGATCACGAAGCCGCTCCCGGCACCACTCCCAAAGGCGGTCTTCATCAAGATCCAGGTCTGGCTCTCGGTACTGGCATAATCATCGGCACCGATCCTGGTACCGCTCCCGGGCACCGCGCAGAGACGGTACCCCTGTCGCCCGGCACCACTTGGCACCATTCCCAGCAGCGTCAGCGCAGGCACGGTCCGCACCGCCCTGGCCCTCCCAATCGGCCTCGCGCTCCTCCCACTCGGACGGCGCCTACCGGTCAGCCTATCCCGCACCGGGCCAAGCAGCGGACAACTTTGGCCGCTGGCAGGAGGGGGCCGAGGACCCTAACCAGGACCCTGCACGGTGGTCTTTCTGGACTCCGTGGGCGTGCCACCAAGCCCAAGGGGTTCCGCCTGCTACCTCCCGCTCAGCACACTCGGAGCCCCGAGTACCAGAGGCCACCATCAGTCAGCCCCCCCCGGGCGGCATAGAGGCTTCTGCACCCACTCCTATGCAGGCCCCNGAGGGACCTCATTGCCCTTACAGAGCCAGCACCGACTCAGACCACGGTACCGCATCTCGTCCGTGCGGTGCAATCTAGGCAAGCCAGCCCTAGTACGTCCACCATCTCCGAGCGTGGACTCTCGGCACCGCTCCCAATCTAGGAGTAGATCCCGGCGCCGCTCGCAGTCCCAGCACCGTTCTCCATCACGGCACCGGTCGTACTCGCGGCGCCAATCTTCCTCCCGGTACCGCTTCACATCGCGGCACCGCCCAGGACATTGGTACTGTTCCGGCTCCCAGCACCGATCAGATCGCCGATCACGAAGCCGCTCCCGGCACCACTCCCAAAGGCGGTCTTCATCAAGATCCAGGTCTGGCTCTCGGTACTGGCATAATCATCGGCACCGATCCTGGTACCGCTCCCGGGCACCGCGCAGAGACGGTACCCCTGTCGCCCGGCACCACTTGGCACCATTCCCAGCAGCGTCAGCGCAGGCACGGTCCGCACCGCCCTGGCCCTCCCAATCGGCCTCGCGCTCCTCCCACTCGGACGGCGCCTACCGGTCAGCCTATCCCGCACCGGGCCAAGCAGCGGACAACTTTGGCCGCTGGCAGGAGGGGGCCGAGGACCCTAACCAGGACCCTGCACAGTGGTCTTTCTGGACTCCGTGGGCGTGCCACCAAGCCCAAGGGGTTCCGCCTGCTACCTCCCGCTCAGCACACTCGGAGCCCCGAGTACCAGAGGCCACCATCAGTCAGCCCCCCCCGGGCGGCATAGAGGCTTCTGCACCCACTCCTATGCAGGCCCCAGACCCTGCTCCGATTGATCCTGAGCAGCTTGACCCAGAGCAATTGGACCCGCCACAGGACCCATTAGCCCCCGTACCTTCTTCCTCATCTTCTCCAGATGAGGCGGTGGCAGGGACAACTACCTCAGGTCCCCCCCCCGATTGACCTCCGTGCTCACCAAGACCTTTTGCGTAGGGTGGCATGTAACATGGACCTCCAAGCTGAGGAGATAGTGGAGTTGGAGGATCCAGTGCTGAGCATCCTCTCAGCTGATGCCCCGTCCAGGGTAGCACTACCCATCATACGAACGATTCAGGCTAACGTCAAGGCAATCTGACAGACCCCGGCCTCTATCCCACCTACTGCCAAAGGAGTGGAGAGGAAATACTTTGTTCCCTCTAAGGATTATGAGTTCCTGTATACCCACCCTCAGCCGTGGTCACTGGTGGTTTCCTCAGTGAACGCAAGGAAATGACATGGGCAACAGGCGGCAGCGCCCAAGTCTAAAGACGCCAAGCACTTTGACTTGTTTGGTTGCAAAATTTACTCAGCGGGGGGCCTACAGCTCAGAGCTGCAAACCAACAGGCGCTCTTAAGCAGATATGATTATAACTCGTGGAACTCCATGGGAAAATTTAAAGAATTGATTCCGCGTGAATCCAGGGATGAGTTTGGGGCTTTGGTGGATGAGGGGAAAAAGGTGGCTAGGACCTCCTTACAGGCCTCTCTCGATGTGGCGGACTCTGTGGCTAGGACACTGGCGTCAGGCATAGCTATGCGATGCATCTCCTGGCTTCCGGTGTCTGGCTTACCACCAGAATTGCAACAAACATTGCAAGATCTTCCATTTGATGGGCAGAGCCTGTTCTCGGACAAAACGGACTCTCGGTTACAAACCCTGAAAGACTCCAGAACCATGATACGCTCCCTGGGGATGCATGTCCCAGGACCTCAGCGCAGACCCTTTAGACCACAGCCTCAAATGTTCTACCCTACCCCTCGTCCAAGACAAGACTTTTACAGAAGGCGTGGACGAGGTGGTAGAAGGCGCTCCACCGGCCACCAACCCGGTCAGAACCAGGGCCCTCCCAGATCATCGGCAGGGCCCAGGCAAAACTTTTGAAGGTGCGCCCGAGGATAGCGTACTAGTCACCAACCAGGATCCTTTTCCCCCCTTTTCGAGAGTCTCTCCCATTTCCACCATGCGTGGTCCCTTATAACTTCAGACCAATGGGTCCTTCGCACGGTGGAAAGGGGATATTCTCTCCAGTTTTCTTTCCCCCCTGCCCCCCATCCTCCCTCCCCGTCCCTCTTTGGGGACCCCTCTCACGAGCAACTCCTCATTCAGGAGGTCTTTACGCTTCTGTCCATGGGAGCGATCGAGGAGGTTCCATCGGAACTAAGGGGCAGGGGGTTTTACTCCCGCTATTTCCTAATCCCAAAAGCAAAAGGGGGACTTCGACCCATATTAGATCTGCGCGGACTCAACAAATTCATGGTAAAGTTGACGTTCCGCATAGTTTCATTGGGGACCATTATCCCATCCCTGGATCCTGGAGACTGGTACGCCGCCCTCGACATGAAGGACGTGTATTTTCACATAGCAATTTACCCGCCGCACAGGCGCTTCCTTCGATTTGTGGTAAATCAAAATCACTACCAATTTGCTGTCCTTCCATTCGGACTGTCCACGGCTCCGAGGGTGTTTACCAAATGTATGGCCGTCGTCGCAGCCTACCTTCGGCGACAATGGATACAGGTGTTCCCGTATCTCGACGACTGGCTCATCCGGGGCTGCACCAGGGAAGCAGTGCGATCGCACGTCCAACTCACCCTTCACACCTTCGGCAAGCTGGGCATCTTACTCAACAAAGAGAAGTCAACTCTGGAACCAACCCAGAGAATAGAGTTTATCGGGGCAGTCTTAGACTCCAGACTTGCCCGCGCACTCCTACTGGACGCTCGTTTTCAGGCTATTGCACACATCATTCGCAGCCTCCAAAGCTTCCCGACGTCCATGATAAGGACGTGCCTCGGCCTTCTGGGGCACATGGCATCGTGCACCTACGTAACCAGGCATGCTAGGCTTTGGCTCCGCCCGCTTCAGGCCTGGGTATCAACAGCGTATCGTCCAGGTCGAGAGAGCCTGAACAGAGTGGTCGCTGTTCTGGAATCGGTCTTAACCTCGCTCAGCTGGTGGCTGGACCACTCGTCGGTGTGCGAAGGGGTACCATTTCACCCCCCACAACCTTGCTTACACCTTGTCACAGACGCATCATCTCTGGGATGGGGCGCCCACCTAGGGGAGCACCAGACGCAGGGTCTCTGGACCGCATCCGAGCTCGCTCTGCACATCAATGTACGAGAATTGATGGCAGTACGCCTAGCGGGTCAGGCATTCCATGGTCTTCTACATGGCCGTTGCGTGGCAGTCCTCACAGACAACACCACGGCCATGTTCTACATCAACAAGCAAAGGGGAGCCCGGTTGTCCCCCCTATGCCTGGAGGCTATTCGCTTGTGGGAGTTTTGCATAGCCCATTCGATACATCTGATGGCGTCGTTTCTCCCAGGAGTCCAGAACACGCTGGCAGACCGTCTCAGCAGGTCATTCCAAACTCACGAGTGGTCGATTCGTCCAGATATCATCCACTCCATCTTCCGGAGGTGGGGGTTTCCCCAGATCGACCTATTCGCCTCGCGAGTCAATCGGAAGTGCAAAGTGTTCTGTTTCCTCCAAGGGCACTCTCAGGGTTCCCTATCAGACGCTTTCCTATTCCCGTGGAAAGAACAGCTGCTCTACGCCTTCCCTCCATTTCCGCTGGTCCACAGGGTCCTGCTCAAGCTGCGCAGGGACAAGGCACGCATGATTCTGGTCGCTCCAGCATGGCCAAGACAGCACTGGTACACCATGCTCCTGGACTTGTCGATAGTGCCTCCGATCACGCTCCCACTGTTGCCGGACCTGATCTCCCAGGACCACGGACGCCTCTGTCACCCCGATCTGCAGTCACTCCACCTCACAGCGTGGATGCTGCATGGCTAACTCCGGCAGAGTTACTCTGCTCACAATCAGTGCAGCCGATTCTGTTAGGCAGCAGGAAACCTTCCACTCGGGCCACTTCCTTAGCCAAATGGAAGCGCTTCTCCTGTTGGTGCGAGCAGCGCGCCACGCCTCCCTTGCAAGCGTTGATACCATTCATACCGGACTATCTCCTATCCCTAAAACAGCAGGGCCTGGCGATACCATCTGTCAGAGTGCAGCTGGCAGCTATTTCGGCTTTCCATCCAGGAGAACATACTTCCTCTGTCTTCTCTAACCCGATGGTTGTTAGATTCCTAAAAGGCTTAGATCGCCTCTACCCTCAACTTCGTCAACCGGTCCCGGCGTGGGACCTCAACCTGGTCCTCTCCAAGCTCCCGGGGGCCCCCGTTCGAGCCATTGGCTACCTGCTCACTCCTTTACCTATCTTGGAAGACAGCCTTCTTTGTAGCCATCACGTCAGCGAGGCGCATCTCTGAAATCAGAGCCCTCACGTCGGAGCCTCCCTATACAGTCTTCCATAAAGACAAGGTGCAGCTTCACCCCCACCCTGCCTTTCTCCCCAAAGTGGTATCAGCTTTTCACGTGAACCAGGATATTTTCCTCCCGATCTTCCATCTGAAACAGCACGCTATGCGGCAGGATCAACGTATGCACTCTCTGGACGTTCGCAGGGCCCTCGCATTCTATATCGAGCGTACGAAGCCGTTTAGGAAGACGACTCAACTCTTTGTTGCAGTAGCTGACCGGATGAAAGGCCTACCGGTCTCCTCGCAACCTATCTCCTCTTGGATCACGTCCTGTATTCGGGCCTGCTACAACTTGGCCGGTGTCCCGACACCACGCATCACCGCCCACTCCACGAGGGCTCAAGCATCCTCGTCCGCTTTCTTGGCTCAAGTGCCGATCAATGAAATCTGTAGAGCGGCGGTTTGGTCATCCGTTCATACCTTTGCCGCCCACTACGCGTTGGTACAGCAGTCTAGAGACGATGCCGCATTTGGCTCAGCGGTTCTGCACTCAGCAATGTCTCACTCCGACCCCACCGCCTAGGTAAGGCTTGGGAGTCACCTAATTGGAATCGATATGAGCAAGCACTCAAAGAAGAAAAAACGGTTACTCACTTTTGTAACTGTTGTTCTTCGAGATGTGTTGCTCATATCCATTTCAAACCCGCCCTCCTTCCCCACTGTCGGAGTAGCCGGCAAGAAGGAACTGAAGGGGCGCTGGGTCGGCTGGGGTATATATCCAGCGCCATGAAGGCGCCACTCCAGGGGGCTCCACAGCCGACCCACCGGGTGTTGCTGGGGTAAAAATTCTCCGATGATCGTGCACGCGGCGCGCGCACACCTAATTGGAATGAATACGAGCAACACATCTCGAAGAACAGTTACAAAGGTGAGTAACCGTTTTTTCCAAAACGTCAGTATGTAAATGTTCAGCCTTAATTATCCAATTACTTTGCGTATTTGGCACCTCAGAGGTGACAAACCTCTGCCATTCTTTTGTAATTTCAAAGCAATAGTTAAATTTCAGAAATCTTTATATCTGCCATTGAAACACCACTTTCTAAAACTAAAACTACCTTGATGTGTACAAGGGAAAGTATTATACAATGTAGACAAAGGTACTTGTTCTATGCCTTTTAATTGTTTCACATACATACATTTTAGGATTTAGTGATACATAAATTGATTGTAACTTTATAGTAAGTAAAATAAACATAGGTGAAATTTATAGTAGTTACCCTCCCAGCAAATCTATGAGGGGGCAGAATAGGGGAGGGTTTCATATTTGTAGACTTGTCATATTTGTTGTTTGTCTACATGCACTCTTTATATTGAGGGTTTATATTTTCCTCCATAAATCACTCTTTTGAGCCCCCTAATTATTTCTGTTGCTCTTTTCTTCCTCAGCATTTTTGTAATAAGAAAGTGGACGTATTAATTTAACATTTCAGGTTCATTTGCACCAGAGATAAGTAGAGGGGTCCTTATCTTCCTGTTCTGTGTTGTGGTATCCCTGTATAGATGAAGAGTTTAAAAAAGGAGTTTGGTATTTCAGCCATTACATTTAACTCCTTTCTTACAAATAGGCCTACATTTTCTAGAACTCTTTTCTTAGCAGTATGTAAAAGCTTTTTACTTTCCTCTTAGCTTTTTTAACTAGCATTTTACCTCATTTTCTTGTGTGCCCCATATTTTTTCACATGTTACTAATTTAATATTCTAGTTTGGTATTTTAAGCAGACCCTTGTGAAATCAGTTGGTTAATCCTTATATTCTTCAATTTCAGAGGAATTGTAGCTTGTTTTAATTATGGTGTCTTTAAGATTCCCCAGCTGCCTTGCACTATGGTAAATTTAAAACCTTCCATCTTGTGTTATTCACTGAATTTTTTAATTCCAAATTTTGTATTCAGGTGGTGGTTGCATTCTCTTATTTTTGGCTCATAATCTTTCCCCTTGTAACACTGGAATCTATTAATTCAATAAGACCACACTTAAAATTAGATACTGCTATAAGGCATTCAAGTAGACATGCAAAAGTAATAGCCAGCGCCTGATTTTAGCTGAATCTCAGCCTGGCCTCACTTCTTGCAGGTGTAATTTTGTGCTTGCAACTAACTGTCCTATTAAATCTTACTATTTAGACGGCAAAATATATGACTGATTTGCAGACTCAAGTTAGGTATGTTGCGGATTTAGTAAGATTTCTTCCTGTAACTGGGCCGAAGAGTTCAGTTTTTGCAGGCTCAAATTGTCCCTCTGAAAGAGAGGCTGTCTGAAAAACTAGAGTCAATCTTCTTTTGTGGTGTGACTTTTTTCCAGGAGGAAGACTGTTGTACTTAACCTGGCCTGGAATAATTTTTGGACTTCTGGTATATAAAGGCGCATATATATATATAAAAGTTTTTCATATGGTAAAATAGAATACAGTTTCAACAATTGTTGATTGTTTGCTTTTCCAGTTCGTTGGTAAAATACAGAACAAATTACATTTTAATTTGGATGTTTGCAGTAATTTCCTCACTTCTCGGAGGTAGGACAATATTACAAATAAGCATGTAGTTAACAATCCTGTAGATACTTACTTTTCTGTGGGAATTGACACCAGGGCAGATTACAATTGAATCACTATATATAGTCAGAAGTACTGGGATATACCTTCTTATAACAAAATTTAGAAACCTTCCCAGTACAAAGAGTTTGTTTCCCCTCTTCTCTTTTAATACCGTGAATAAAGTAAAAGAGCAAGGCCGGTATATCCCTTTAAGTGGGTCTCACTGATCTCTGATATATTAGTGAGTACAATCTCTTTGATCTGAGTCACTCCAAAATATTGCAACACACAAGCTTATCTGGTGAGCTTCACTCCAGTCAAGAGTGAACTTTATTCCTTTAATGTGGGCCTGTGTGTTGCACAGGGCCTTGAGCCAGCCCTTCTGCACTGAAGTGAATTTTTTCCATTAATCTTAATGGGATCAGGTAAGTAATTCCTCACAGAAACACCTTTTATCTTCTGTTCATTTGACTTCTTGCTTTGTTGCTAGTCTGTGTAACTCTTCCCTTTTCCTTATAAAGAATGCTTCCCTGTATTGCTAGACCACCACCCCTCAATGGACATTCCAGGGTGTTCTGTGCCACCAGCAACATCATCTTCTGACTCCCTGGTGTTGCAGAAGTATCTCTTTACCTTCCTCTAAACCTACCTGCTGCAACATGACTGCACAAGACTAGATTGCCCAGTACCAAATCATGTATGATTTTGATGGTTTTTAATGCATGCTTGCCAGTTTGTCCCTCTTCATAGTCTTTATTTTTCAGCTTCAGAAACCAATAACGAGATTGCAGCGAATGATGTGATTGAGAATCATGTTGCAGACCCACTTTCATCAGATGTTTTTCCAAATGCTATGGATTCTGACTTTTCAGTGTCCTCTTCTCCATTCAATTCATTGGATGGATCAACAACTCATTCAGAGGATCTAGGCCATGAACATTTAGGAACTAATAACCTTAACATCGATGAATTTATGAAAAATGAAGAGTCGGGTGGTAAAGAGCGAAGTACTCAAGAAAACTTGCCAGCATCTTCGCCCAACAAAGGGAAAAAAGTGATACATTCCAGAAGTGCGAGAGAGGTTAATATAGAACTAAAAGCACAAATTATGAAGGAGATTAGAAAGCCAGGAAGAAGTAAGTATAAGAACTGCAAACCACTATCTTTGTATCCAGATGACTGGAGAGACAACTAGACTCGGTTGAAATATTTAGACTACATCATTGTATTTTGTAAGATACTGAGTCATGCAAGAATTATAATAGAGAGATATCTGTGATTACTAGCAGAAGTAAAAATAAGAGAAGAGAAACCCAATGTGTTTTAGAGAGGAAATCCTTTTAATTCAAAGTTTATAAGGCCTCTTTAGAAAGTTTGAAAATCTGTTTTCTTTCATACTTTCCTGAGTGGGTGGGTGGAATAGGATTAAATCCATCAGTGTTTATATTCTTCAGATTTTGTACTTACCTACTTTGACAGTAGCCTAGATTTAGTACGCTTGGTTTTTACATTAAAGTTGACAAATAACTTTTAATTTTTCTTCGAGTGATGGTCCCTATGTGTATTCCACACGTGGGATAAGCATGTGCACCATGAGCTTGAGTCTGGAATTTTTTTTACAAGCAGTGTCCATTGGCCTCAACATGCGCCATATCTCTCCTTGTGCACTGAAGCGAGGGCATAAAAGGTGGTGTGGGCCAACACCTTTCCAGTTCTTTCTTACTGCCGCAAGGTCCGAGTCAGAATCTTTGGTGTCCTCAGCTCCTTTTTTTTACTGTCATTGCTGTAAGGTATTGTGTATAGTTAGTTTTAGTAGTCTACATAGTATAGTTAGATGGTGTGTTTTTTCCCATTTTCTTCCCCATCTGGTGACTTTTTCACCCTGAGAATGCCCATGGTTCCAGGGTTCAAAAACTGTTTCCTGCCCTCATTCCTTTTTGGTGAGCAACTAACAACAAGGTTGCCTCTGCTGCCTGGGTGAGGCTCATATTTCTGCCAAGTGCAGCATTGGCCGCTCTTTCCCCCCACCCTCCCCCCAGAACTCATGAGGGTCAGGAATTGGAATTCAGAAAATACCTCATGAAGAAGGTGAGAAGACCNGAAAGTCTTTTCTTAAGTGTCTGGATGGAGAATCTTGGCCGCATGCTCGGGGTTCAGCTGATCGCCATATTTGGGGTCGGGAAGGAATTTTCCTCCGGGGTAGATTGGCAGAGGCCCTGGAGGTTTTTCGCCTTCCTCCGCAGCATGGGGCAGGGGTCGCTTGCTAGAGGATTATCTGCTGCTTGAAGTCGTCAAATCATGATTTGGGGCCTTCAACAGCTGAGTCAAGGGTGAGAGTTATTTCAGGAGTGGGTGGGTCAACTCTTGTGGCCTGCATCATGCAGGAGGTCAGACTAGATGATCATAATGGTCCCTTCTGATCTTAAGTTCTATGATTCTATGGAGGCCAGGGACCTCCCCATACCTCATCTCATCAAGTAGGCAGCGCACCTTCAAGCACAAGAACGGAGGAGGAGGAGAAGGCTGAGGAGAAGGCTTCACATGACAGCAAAGGGCACTCTCATAGATATAAGGACATGCCATCTTTGTCGAAAACTTCCCTGAAGAGAAAGGATCCCTCCCCAATCCAGTCAGTCAGGAGAGCTGGTGCAGGCGGGTGCTAAGAATTTAGGCTTGAGTAAATCTTCTCAACAGGAGAAGGAAGGGTATAAAGATATGGATCTGATGGTTCAAATATCGGGTCTGATGGTGAAGGCTCGGGATGAACAGCTTCTGGTGCTCCCTTCCATTTCTATAGCTGATGCAATACCAGTAGCAATGTGTCCCCAGAGGGAGCCGACTGCCACAGTGACCAGGGAAGCTCCAGTTCTGCCAGCTCTGCCAGTGGACTCTTCTCTGTCTCCCGGAGGACATCTTTGCTCTTCTGTATCTCATTCATCCCTCCTATTGGTTCCATCTCTATTCTGGGACATTGATACACCAGAGGAAGAGCCTGTCCCAATGAGGCAGAGTTGTTCTCCCATCCCACCTGGCAGCCGTGAGGCACAGCCATTGGTACTGTTCTGCACAAGATAAATCAGGCTTTTTCTTTGGATGAATTTGAGTCTCCACAGGAGTCTGTGCAGCATTGGGTGGAGGTGGCACTAGACAGGAGACACACAAGATCAGGATTCCAACCTCAGACAATTGGCCAAGAAACAGGTGATAACCTACGCCATAGGGTCCTTCTCTGCCAGTTGATCCATCCTACTGTGAAGAGTGGGATCCCTACCCAGGATTGGTGCAGGAGTCTTATTTGTCATCACCTAGACACCCACAACTGGCCCTGTTGTAATATTTGGAAGGGGAGACTGAGGAGGATCATACGGTTCTCGGAGAAATCTTGTTGTCTTCACTGGATGAGGCGTTTACTCCATTTTCTCCATGTCTGCCAGATGACCTGAAATAATATCAAGAGCTCATGCCCAGGGTGGCTGCAGAGCTATAAATTCAGCTTCAGGAAGTCCTGGAGCCTCAACATATTTTTCTAAACATTCTGCAGCCTTCCTGTCCCAGTTGAGTGGCCCTCCTCATAAACGAGGCCATCATGGACCAAGCACAGATAGTTGGCACACTCCTGCTTCTTGTGCTCCCATCTTTAACAGCACTGAGAAGCACTACTTTGTTCCATCCCCGGGGGAGTTTTTGTTCTCTCACCCACTGCTAAACTCTTTGGTGGTTTAGGCAGCTACAGAGCAGCCCAAGCAACCAAAGGCTACTCCCTCTGAAAAGGGACACAAGTGACTCAATCTTCTAGGGAGAAAGGTCTTCTCTTCCACCTCCCTCCAGTTCAGGATCTCAGATGATCAGGCCCTCTTGTCCAAATATGATTTTTACTAATTATAATTTTTTGGAATTTAAGGACAAGCTCCCTGAGGGGTGCCTAATTCTAGGCCTTAGTGAATGGGGGCAGATTGGTGGCCAAAGCTTTCCGCCAAGCTGTGGTGGGTGCAGTAAATATTGCATCTAGGGGAATGGCTTACAGATGTGTTATGAGGAGGGACTTGTGGTTACAATCCTCTGGTTTCCCTAGAGAGGTGCAGAGTACCATCCAAGATCTCCCCTTCAATACTATCCACCTATTCCACGAGAAGACGGATGAGTCTCTCCACTCCCTCAAAGACTCAAGGATAACGCTTCACTTGCTGAGCATTTATACTCCTGCCCGTAAGAGAAAACACTATAGACATGGGTATAGGGCAAGGCCGCCTCCTCAGCTGTTTTACCACCACACCAGGAGCCACCACATGAGACTGAAAGTTTATATACCCAGGAGCCTAGCCTCTGCAGCATCCACCGCCATGTTATACTCTAATCCCCTAGTGAAGAGTTTCTTTTGACAGGACCCATGTGCCTTTATTGATGCTGCTTCATTCCCCTCCTCTGATATTCAGAGGCCGCCTTACCCAATTTGCCAAAAAACTGGAGGCCCTAACTACAGACAAATGGATATTAAAGATTATTCAGGGTGGTTATCTGATTGAGTTTCTGATACCTCCTACCCACAGACCCTTTTCAAGGACCACTCTCACAAGGAGATTCTATGACAAGAGGCAAACTTCCTTGTCCTTAGGGGAGCCATAGATAGGGTTCCACCTCAACCTCAAAGGAAGGGATTCTATTCCCCTTACTACTTTATTCCCCAGCAAGGGTGGGGGGTGGAGGTCAGGTCTTAATTTGAGACAACTGACCAGGTTCATTAAAAAACTAAAATTCCACATGATATCCTTGGCATCAGTATTTCCCTCGTTAGAGGAGGACACATGGTTCATGGCTCTCGACCTGAGACACACATTTGCACATAGACATCCACCCGCCCACAGGAGATTCCTCTTTGGTCAAGAACATTACTAATTGAGTCCTCCCCTTTGGTCTAGCTGCAGCACCTAACATCTTTACAAATGTTTTTTTTCAGTGGTGGTAACGTGGATGAGAAGAGAGAGATTTACAGTCATCCCTTATGTTGACGACTGGCTTCTGATGGACAGTTCCTATGAGGAAGTCCAGTGGTTCTGTTCAATCTTCTGCCTTCCCTGGGTGTCTGTGTCAATCACAAAAAATCTGTCGATCCCCACAAGGTTCATCAATTTTATAGTGGAGAGATTGGACTTGATCACAGCAAGAGCATATCTACCTCAAGAGGTTTCATGCCGTGAGCACTTTCATATATAAGGTCAATCAGTTGAGGTGCTAAAGGAGCACTCAAGGAAGACAAGACCATTGAAAAGAATCTAAATGAATACTTTGTATTGGTCTTCACTGCAGAGAATGTGAGGGAAATGTCCACACCTGAGCCATTCTTTTTAGATGATAAATCTTAGGAACTGTCCCAGATTGAGGTGTCAGTAGAGGTGGTTTTGGAACAAATTGATAAATAAAAACAGTAATAAGTAATAAGTCACCAAGACCAGATGGTATTTACCCAAGAGTTCTAATGGAACTCAAATATGAAATTTCAGACCTATTAACTAGGTATGTAACCTATCACTTAAATCAGCTTCTGTATCAAATGACTGGAGGATAGCTAATATGATGCCAATTTTTAACACAGGCTACAGAGGCATCGTGGCAATTACAGGCCAGTAAGCCTAACTTCCAGTACCAGGAAAATTGATTGAAACTATAGTAAAGAACAGTATTATCAGACACATAGAAGAGCACCATTTGTTGGGGAAGAGTCAACACAGATTTTGTGAAGGGAAATCATACCTCCTCACCAATCTATTTGAATTCTTTGAGGGGGTCAACAAACGTGGATTAGCGTGATCCAGTGAATATAGTGGACTTGGACTTTTAGAAAGCCTTTTAAAGGCTCTTAAACAAAGTTATCAGTCCTAAGATGAGAGGGAAAGTCCTCTCATGGATCAGTAATTAGTTCAAAGACAGGAAACAAAGCATAGGAATAAATGGTTAGTTTTCAGAATGGAGAGTGATGTAAATAGCACTGTTGCCCAAGGATCTGTACTGGGACCAGTGCTGTTCAGCATATCCATAAATGATCTGGAAAAGGGGGTAAATAATGAGGTGGCAAAATTTGCAAACGATAGAAAATTACTCAAAATAGTTGAGTCCATGGCAGACTGTGACGAGTTAAGGGATCTCACAAACCTGGGTGACTGGGTAATGGCAAATGAAATTCAGTGTTGATAAATGCAAAGTAATGCACATTGAAAAACATAATTCCAACTATATATACAAAATGATGGTATCTAAATTGGCTTTTACGACTCAAGAAAGAGATCTTGGAGTCATTGTGGATAGTTCTCTGAAAATATCTGCTTAATGTGCAGCAGCAGTCAAAAAAGCTAACCATGTTAGGAACTATTAGGAAAGGGATAGATAAGATAAACAAGCATACTACTACTATATAAATCCATGTACGCCACACTTTGAATACTGTTGCCTCATCTCAGAAAAGATGTATTGGAAATTGAAAAGGTACAGAGAAGGGCAACAAAAATGATTGACTATGGAACAGCTTCCGTATGAGGAGAGATTAAAAAGATTGGGACTATCCAGCTAGGAAAAGTGTGTGGGGGGGAAGAGATATGATAGAGGTCTATAAAATCATGAATTGTGTGGAGAAAGTGAATACAGAAGTGTTATTTATCCCTTCACATAACAAAAGAAATAAATGTCTTCCAATTAAATTAATAGGCAGCAAGTTTCAGACAAACAAAAGGAAGTACTTTTTGACACAGCACTCAGTCAACCAGTGGGATTGTTGCCAGGAGATGTTGTGAAGGCCAAAACTATAACAGGGTTCAAAAAAGAATTAGATGAGTTCTTGGGGGATAGGTTCATTAATGACTATTAGCCAAGATAGGTAGGGATGCAATCCTATGTTCTGGGTGTCCATAAGCTTCTTACTGCTAGGTGCTGGGACTGGACGACAGGATGGATCACTTGATAATTGCTCTGTTCTGTTCATTCCCTCTGAAGCATCTGGCATTGGCCACTGTTGGAAAACAGGATAGTGGGCTGGATGGACCATTGATCTGACTCAGTATGGCTGTTCTTAGGTTTGCTATCAGACCCAGGACATTCGTCAGAACTTACCTTTCCCTACTCTGCCACGTGGCCTCATGCGCACACTTGACACTGTTCTCCAGGCTTCTGCTTCACTGCCTACAGGCCTGGCTTCTCTCCGTGTACTCAGCAGAGAAGGGCAACATAAATGGTAATGTGACAATTCTGCCCAAAGTTTTAGACACACTCATCTGGTGAACAACACCGGAGAACATTTGTGTGGGGATTCCTTTCCTCAATCTGACTCCCAAGGCAACCATCATTACGGACGCTACCCTCTTGAGTTGGGGTGATCGCGTGGGCCATCATATGGCACAAGACATGGACCCTACAAAAGTTCAGATTGCATATCAATTTACTAGAATTCCAGGTGGTCCATCAAGTCTGTGATACCTTCCTCCCACTCATCCAATCCAGACGCGCAAACAATGTCGGACAATGTGACAACAGTATTTTATATAAACAAGCAGGGAGGAAGCAAGATTTGTCCCTCTCTGTGCAGAGACAGGCTGTCGCCCTCTGTAATTGATCCATCAATCATAGCATAACCCTGTCAACAGCATATTTACCAGGCATGCAAAACTCCATAGCAGACTGCCTGAATAGACATTTTTCCACAAATCACGAATGGGAGATTCACAGCTTGGTTCTTGATGATAACTTTGCCCAGTGGAGAACACTGGCCTGGGATCTTTTTGCCTCACAGGAGAACAGGAAACTTCCATGGTACTGCTCCAGAGCAGCCCTGGGTAAAGGCTTGATGGGAGATGCCCTATTGGTGTCATGGTAGGGTCATTGGGGTCATCCTCATCCATCTGTCCCATCCCATTGATACCACAAGTTCTATGGAAGATTCACTTATCCTGTCACAGCTAGATTTCTAAAGGGGATTCTCGGATCCTTTCCACCATTGGTGAAGTTCGTACCTCAATGGACCTCGATTTTGTTTTATCGTCGCTCACTAACTCCCTCCCCCCCCCGTCCTTTGAGCTTCTAGCCACATGTGCAATGGCCCATCTGTCCATGAAGGTGGCCTTTCTATAGCCATAACGTCAGCCAGAAGAGTCAGTGAACTGGGAGCACTGTGGCAGACCCACCACATACTTCCTTGTTTAAAGAAAAGGTCTCATTACAACTCCACTCTAGATTTGTTCCTAAAGTAGTTTCCAAGTTTCACATGAGCCAGGAAATCCACTTATCAGTATTTTTTCCAAAATTGCATGCCTCAGATGAAGAGGGCATCTGCATTCTCTAGATGTCTGAAGGGCTTTGGGCTTTTATCTTCAAAGAAAAAAGGATGTTGGAAAAACACCTAAACTATTTGTTTCCATAGCAGAGCGATCAAGGGATCAAGCTATATTGGTGCAGAGACTTTCAAAATGGATCTTGGGTTGTTTGTATTACCCTTTGTTACCAACTAGCTCATATCCCCCTTTGGAGGGGCTGTGAGTGCTCATTCCGCTAGCAGGGGTGCTAGAACAATTTGTAGTGGGGGTACTGAGAGCCATTGAACCAAACTGTAAACCCTGTATATGATGGAAACCACTTCAAGCCAGGGGTGCAGCAGCACCCCTAGTTCAGGCACCTGTGTCCACTAGAGGGCAAGCTACTTCGGCTGCGTCACTGAGAGACGTACCCCTCCTAGAGATATCTAGGGCAGCTATGTGGAGCTCTTCGCATACCTTAATGAGATATTATGCTCTGGTCCAGTTGTCAACTGCAGTTATAGCTGTGAGGACAGTAGTACTACAGTCAACTATCACTGCTGCATCCTCGTCCCAACCCCCATCTGACTACTGCTTGTTAATCACCCTTGTGTGGAGAACACATAGGGACTATCACTCAAAGAAGAAATGGAGGTTACTTACCTGTAACGGGAGTTCTTTGAGATGTGTGGTCCCAGTCTGTATTCACTTCCCGTCCTCCATCCCCTCTGCAGCGGATTGTTTGAACTGTGGTAAGAATGGGAAACTGGAGAGGTGTCTGCCTGCACCACTTTTTATGCTCTCTGTTCAGAGCAGGAGGAGAGCTATGGCATATGTGCAGGCCAATGGACGCTGTTCGCAAAAAAATTCTGGACTCAGGCACGTGTATCCTACATGTGGAATGCAGATAGGGACTACACATTTTGAAGAACCTTCAGTTACAGGTAGGTAACCTATGTGTTTACTTGCCTACTTAATACAAATACAGTACTATTAAGCTGTACAAAAGCTGAATGAAGCTTACAATTATGCTCATAAAGCAAGGTGTTGCAACAGATACATCTGTGTAGGTTTCATCTAATGAACTTTTTAACTTTATTTTTAAGAATATGAAAGAATCTTCTTTTTACTGAAGCATGTACAAGGCAGTTTACAAACACGACTGATATTTTTACAGAATGTTATTAAAGAAGCCTCAAGGTATGTAGCTACCTAAAAATCTTGTAAAATTATACTAATGTACTGTATGTAGTCAGAGGTATGTAAATAGCTACTATATATGTCTGCTTGAGACCCACACATTTGTAAGTATCGTTCACATTTTGATTAACTTATCCTAAAAATTAACCACACAAATGCTTCAAATTACAGGCAAAAGGCCCTGGGAGGAAATCTGTTCTGTTCTAGTTCATCATGATCTATGTAGTTCTTGCTTTTCCCCCCACAAGCCCTTATACTTCTACAAACTCAGCTCTTTGCTCCTGCTTTTCAATTGAATGTCTTGGAAATGATGACTGAAGGTGTTAAAAGCAGGAAATAGATAAATCCACATAAATCTAGCAAGCTGGGGTGTCACTGTCCAGTGTACTAGCTTGCTGCATGCTAACTGGCCATGTGGACCCTGCTACTTGCACACTAAAACTTCTGTAGTGTGCTTTGACCTACTGCTGTTTGAAAAAGTTCCATAGTATATAGTATATGGGGTTGCAAAACTGTGTATGGCGGGCCGGGTAGGGAAGGCTGTGCTTCCCCAAACAGTCTGGCCTCCACCCTCTATCTGCCCCCTCCCACTTCCCGCCCCCTGACTGCCCCCCTCAGAACCTCCGACCCATCCAACCCCCCCTGCTCCTTGTCCTCTGACCGCCCCCTCCTGGGACCCCCTGCCCCTAACTGCCCCCCCCCCGGGACCCCACCCCCTATCCAACCCCCCATCCCCTGACTGCCCTGACCCCTATTCACACCCCCGCCCCCTGACAGGCCTCCCGGGACTCCCACGCTTATCCAACTGCCCGTTCTCCATCCCCTGACTGCCCCCCCCCCGAACCTCTGCCCCATCCAACCGCTCCCTGTCCCCTGACTGCCCCTCAGGACCCCCCGCCCCTTATCCGACCCCCCGTCCCCCTTACCATGCCACTCAGAGCAGCATGTCTGGCAGCTGCGCCGCCCGGACGGAGCTAGACATGCTGCCACTCTGCTCGGCAGGAGCACGCCGCTCCACTGCCCAGAGTGCTGCCTGCGCGGCAGCATGGCTGTGGGGGAGGGGGGACAGCAGGGTTGGGGCCGGGGGCTAGCCTTCCTGGCTGGGAGCTCAAGGGCCAGGCAGGACGGTCCTGCGGGCCGTAGTTTGCCCACCTCTGGTATACAGTATCAGTGTCCACACAGCCAGTTACTGTGTGGCAACCTGGTGCATTGTAGATTTATATCCCGGCTTGCTGAGCAGTAAGTCTCTGTAGATAAACCCTATATGGACAAGAATGATGTAAAATGGGGGAGAATCAGTCCTATTCCACAATGTGGAGCATTGTACTGCTGAAGGATGAATTTGAGTGTGCTTCCCATTTCAAAGAGCTGTGTATAATAACAGTGGTTCTCAACCAGGGGTGTTCATCAGTTCATCTAGATATTGGCCTAGTTTTACAACAGGCTACATAAGAAACATTAGCGAAGTCAGTACAAACATACAGACAATGACTTGTTTACACTGCTCTATATACTATACACTGAAATGTAAGTACAATATTTATATTCCAATAGATTTAATTTATAATTATATGGTAGAAGTGAGAAAGCAATTTTTCAATAAGTGTGCTGTGACACTTTTGTATTTTTGTGTCTGTCTGTGTAAGCAAGTATGTAGTTTTTAAGTGAGGTGTAACTTGGGGGTATGCAAGACAAATCAGACTCCTGAAAAGGGTACAGTAGTCTGGAAAGGTTGAGAGACACTGTATTATAAAGACTGTGGGCCAGATTGTCAGATGACAAAACTCAACATAAACTGGATGCTCAGGATCTGGCCTTATATACTTTGATATGGGAGCATCATTCATCTTGCTCCAGAAAGATGTCCTCCTACTCCTCATGTTGACTTTCTCCAGAAGGAGCTAAATCCACACTTCCTTAGTCAGAGGTTAGATAGATTTAGTGGGTAGTGGGCAAAATCTTGGTCCTTGTGCATATTATAGATAGGGTGTCCCTGTCTCTCTAACCATGGGAACAGTTCATGGAGCACCTGCATAGCCCCTCTAGCCGCCATGCCTTGCTATGCCACTCATATGCTATGCCACCCATTCTCAAATCCCCCTTCAGAGGTGTGCTCCAGCTTGTAAGGTGTATGGAGGCCTATGCATAGCGTTTGCTTCCCTACTTTCCCAACACAGTGAAATTATGCCAATTCTGTTGGTGTTAGGATCTCTTGCAGCCCTTAGTTGGGCTTGATGAGTTGTCCATTCAGAATTAGTGTCTTCAAGATGTTGCATAGTTTCTCTCCTCATTCATCACTAGTGGGTTAATACTCCAATCAACAGAATTCGGAGGCAGTGACGAGTGTTGCTGGAGCCTTCAGCAACAAGCCCTGCCCTTTAGCTCAGGACACCAATTTTTCTGCCTTTGATGGTGGAACAAATTGGCAGTTCAGCGTCTCTTGACTATTTTATTCCTTCATTTTTGTGCAGTAATGTCTATACTCTTTCTTCATTCTCCTCCTCCCCTGGATCTGGTTTTTGGCAGCCTGGTAGTTACTGCATTGGCAGAACCAGGTGATTGAATCTCCTCTCTGAGACTCCTCTTTCCGTCCCGCACCCCTCCTCCCCCCCTATGTATGGCAGAGCTATCCGGCCAACACTGGGATAAATCTAAGCAGTGTTCTCGATCTGAGGCAGCATTTACAGGCTCTATAGAGGGTGAATTATGCCCTGCCTGTTCACAGCCACGTGACCCTTGCAGTGCTAGGGCACAGGGTTCAGAGTTGGACCATCATGCCTGGTCCTCTCCTCTGCCCTGAGGAGCCATGAATCCAGTGCAGAAAAGCCTGTTCAGGAATTCCTGAGCATTTTTTTGAGGGAGTCTAAGGACACACTTTGGCCCTCTGAAGGGGCAAATCCTGCAACAGTCCCAGGTCAGTGGGTACAAACCCCTGAAGTGAGTCCGGAGCTTCCTGACAAAAGAGCTTCTGCACAGCTCCCCTTCTTCCCACTGTGAACCAGGGGATTTTTATGCTATGGAGTAAGTCTCACAAACCTTAGATCTCTGGGTCCCAAAAAGGCAAAAGCAGGTATTACCTTTGCAAGGCAGCAGTTAGTATTGAACAAGTGGGATGAAAATGATGGTTAGACCCCTTCTCCTTTTCCTTCTTGCCCTGAAGGAGTGTTTTGGGGGGCTTTTCTCACAGAAGATTTCTCAATGCTCATATTCAGCTCACTAGCCTTTCCCCACCCAGAAGCCTGTTACTGCTGTGCCTGTGAAGCCCACCCTCGGGCTGCAGTGTAATGGAAATTTTCCCTGTTTGGCTTTCAGCCCAGGGCCCCTCGCTCTGCCAGGAAAAGGGGCTCAGATTTCAGGCATCAGCAGAATGGGAGTTGTGCCTTCTGCTCATCAGCCAGGAACAGGGGCTCAGAGTCTAAGAGGCAGGAATGGGTCTCTCTCTACCCCTCCCCTGTTTCACAGGCTGGCTCCACATTAAAGTGTAAGGGGCATTTCAGGCTGACTGACCAGACCAGAGGCATATGAGGATTCCACTCTCCATGAAGCTGTAAATGAGAAATCTCCTCCAATGTTCAAAACAACTCCTGATTTACTGAACAAAGCCCCAAATTGGGTACTAGCCAGAGTGGAGGAGCAAGCAGGCAACTTTTCAGGCTTCTGAGGACCTCTAACAAGTTACTTCCACAATTAAATTAAGGTATTTGTACCAATACCCTTCCTCGGAGTGATCCTCAGGCCAGGATGAATAGCATGCTACCTCCCTCTGTGAACAACATGAGCAAATACCACACATGTGCCATCAAACACCACCCCCACCAAAAAACAAAAAGCCTGCAGGACTTTGCAGGACAGGATGCCAGTTGCTTGCAAGGAACTCATTAATAAAATATATTCCATTTCAAGCATTATTAGATGCACAGTTTCCCATGGAAGCCTCTCTTGGGACATCTTAAGATCTGAATGAGGACTTCTGATTAAATCCAAATGTTAAACTAAAATGTATAAAAACAAATTTCCAAAGCTTGGTGCAGAAGTAGCTCCACCAGTTAGACAGTCATGCCTTCAGAAGGGGACTTTCTTCCAAAAGACACTGAACAATAATTTCAAACCCTCAGCTATATCCATTCAGACCAAAAAATGTTCAGATATTTTAGTAAGGGAAGCCTACTAGGTGGCATGGAAATGCTACATCATCTAGGGGTATTACTTTTGCCTGGAGTGAAACATCTCTGCTTTTGTCCTGGTCAAACCCCTGATGTGATTTTTGTGAGAAGCGCACTGGCTTCTAATGTGGTAGTTACAAGGAAGCTGTGACACATGTGAATAGCAATCAGTCATCCTAAACAGATACTTGCAGGTGAGCAGCTGTTTGGAGAAATTAGTTGCTGGGAATGCTGAGAATGCAGAGAAGCCTCAACCCTCATTTCAAAGCCAGCATAGCAATATGTTTGTTGCTATCAACACAAACACTGTCCAGGAAAGGAGTATTTCCCCAGCAGAGCAAAAATTCTGAAGGAGAAGTTCTTCGAGTGCTTGTTCACGTCCATTCCACATTAGGTGTGCGCGCGCTGCGTGCACGAGCGTCGGAAACTTTTCCCTTAGCCACTGCGCTGTGCATATATACCCCCGCTGGTCCGACCCTCTCCAGTTCCTCCTTACTGTCTGTGGCGACGTTGGAACAACTTCTTGCTCTCATACAAGAAGCAATCCCTTGGCTTTAGAGTACTTAACTGCTATCAGTTCGTTAGCATTCTATTGTTGTGGACACTTAATAGATTAGGTGCTTGGAGGCTTCCAGCACCCACCCTGGGCCGCCGGGCATGCCGCAGGCCCAGGGGTTTAAGGCTTGCGCCCCGTGCCGCAAGCCTATGCCGGTTAGTGACTCCTGTCTACGTTGCCTGGGGGAAGCACACCAAACAGAGAGGTGTAAGAATTGCAAGGCGTTTAAGCCTAGAACAAAGAAAGAGAGACTTTCGCTTGAAGCAGTTGTTGATGGAGGCAGCTCTACAGCCATCGGGCCCAGAGCACCTGACGCCGGCTCCAGCCTCCTCGGTGTGGAGTGCCCCAAAGTCGTCAAGAGACCCGGTGCCGTATAAGCACGGCAAGCCATCGGCCTCAGAGAAAAGTAGGCTACGGCACCGCTCATCCTCCCCGGTGCGGCCCAAGGCCAAACCAAAAGAAGGGCGCGGACGTTCCCCACAAAGGAGACCGGCGCCATCTAAGGGCCCAGACACCGGAAAGAGCGGGATGGACATTGTGCCGGCACCGGCGCCACAAGTCCCACTGAGTCCAGCCCTAAGTGAACTCAGTGAGGACGACGGGCTCGAGGGAGTAATAGATCAGCCCTCCATACCCTGACACCTTTGAGGCAGCGAAGGACCTCATCGGGTTGTTGGCTGTGAGCCCCCTCCCGATCAGGGAGAAGCCTCCGGCACCCGGGCCTGCGGTGCCGTCGAGGGGACACCCTCCCGGCATCGCTCCCAGCGTTGGTACCGGAGATGAGTCAGCGCGCAGGGTTAGTGCAAGGGACCCGACGCTCTCCGGCACCCGGAGAAGGCGAGCCAACCATCGCCAAAGGCTTCCAGAAGTCACCGGTCCAGGTCTCGGGAGCACCGATACTGGTCCCAGTCCCGATCGGCAAGAAGCCGCTCGTCGGCCTCCCGCCAGCACAGGTCGACGGCACCACCATGGCCTTCGCGCTCGGCGTCGCCGGAGTCCGGCGCCGACACAGGCCAATACAGTTACCTGCACCGACAGCAGAGAATACCAGGCTGGGTGGCAACCCCAGTGGGGACCACCGGGACACTGGCCCTTCTGGACCCCTTGGGCGTACCACCAGCGGCAAGGGGCTCCCTCCAGGGCCAGCTACTCGGTGCACTGGTCCCGGTCCCCGCACTGCCGCTCCTCCGTGCGGGAAGCTACGGCGTCCAGACCACCTGCACTGTTGCCGAGCAAGAGACTGAAGAAACCGGCACTGAGTCCGGTGCCGCCCCAGGGTCAGCTGTCCGGGCCTGAGCTGGAAGCCCCTCCTTTGGGGGAGGGGGACCAAGGGGACTAGTAGGAGGAAGTGGAGCAGCTGCTCACCTCCTCATCATCCCCGGATGAAGCAGTGGCAGGCACAGCGGTATCAGGACCGCCGCCAATAGACCACAGAGCCCACCAAGAGCTGCTGCGTAAGGTTGCTCATAACTTGGGGTTACAGGCCGAGGAGACAGTTGAGCAGGAGGACCCCATGGTGGACATCCTGAGCCCAGAGGGTCCATCCAGAATAGCGCTTATGCTCATTAAGACCATACAGTCGAACTGTAAGATTATATGGCAGACCCCGGCCTCCAGCGCTCCAATAGCCAAAGGTGTGGAACGCAAGTACTGCGCCCCCTCAAAGGGGTACGACTTCTTGTTTTGCCACCCAAGCCCATGTTCCCTGGTAGTCTCGGCGGTAAACGAGAGAGAGCGCCATGGGCAGCAGGCCCTGGCCCCTAAGGCCAAGGAAGCAAAGCGCCTGGACCTGTTTGGCAGGAAGGTGTATTCCTCAGGGGGCCTCCAGTTGAGGATTGCTAACCAACAGGCATAACTTCAACTCCTGGGCAGCAGTGGGGAAGATTAAGGACAACCTCCCGCAGGGTTCCCAACAGGAGTTTACGGCGTTGGTGGACGAAGGCAAGGCCGTAGCGAAGACCTCTCTCCAGGCGTCCTTGGATTTGGCGGATGCAGCGGCCAGGACAATTGCGTCTGGCGTGGTCATGTGACATTCGGCGTAGCTACAGGAGTCAGGTCTGCCACCTGAGGTCCAGAACTCGCTGCATAGCCTCAAGGACTCGAGGGCCACACTCAAGTCTCTGGGTATGCACACCCAAAGAAAGCCCTTCAAGCCACAGCCTCCTCCTCAACGTCACTACCAACCTCGTCCTAGGCAGGAGCCCTACCACAGGCGAAATGGGGATAACAGGAGGCGGCGTAATAATAACAACAGCTCCAATATGCCGGGCCAGAGCCAAGGCCAGCATAAGTCTCAGCCCGGCCCTAAACCAGGCTTTTGAAGGTGCGCTTGAGGACAGCGTACCAGACCAATCACCAGATCCATCCCCTTGTTCCCTGAATCGCCTGTCCCGCTTCTCCTGTGTGTGGTCTAGCATTACGTCGGACCGTTGGGTGTTGCACACGGTGCGAGGTGGTTACATGCTGCAATTCTCCTCCCCACCCCCCTTCCCCGTCCCTCTTCAGGGACCCTTCTCACGAGCACCTCCTGGAAGAGAGGGGGTTCACACACTCCTAGAGGCGGGGGCGGTGTAGAGTTGGTACTGAAGGACCTAAGAGGGAAAGGGTTCTATTCCTGCTACTTCCTCATTCCCAAGGCCAAAGGAGGCCTTCGACCCATTCTGGACCTGCACGGGCTCAAGTTCCTGGTCAAGGCCCGGTTCCGCATGCTCTCTGGGCACCATCATCCCTTCCCTGGATCCGGGGGACTGGTACGCTGCCCTCGACATGGACGCGTACTTTCATATCGCCATCCACCCAGCACATCGCTGATTCCTGCGCTTCACTGTGAACCAAGAACATTACCAGTTCACAGTTCTCCCGTTTGGCCTAGCTGCGGCCCCACGGGTGTTCACAAAATGCATGGCAGTAGTGGCGGCCTTCCTACGGAGGCAGAGGGTCCGAGTTTACCCGTACCTCGAGGATTGGCTCCTGGCGGGCCGGTCCGAAGAGGAAGTTCGGTCCCACGACCAAGTGGCCCTGAGACTATTCCGCACACTGGGGCTCCTGGTCAACGTCCCCAAGTCCATCCTCATTCCAACGCAGAGAGTGGAATTCATAGGGGCAGCCCTAGATGCGGTACAGGCAAAGGCGAGCCTCCCAGTATCATGATTCTTGGCCATCCAGCAAACAGTGAACTCCCTGTGCCAAGTTTCCCACTACAACGGCCAGATGCTGCCTGAGGCTGCTGGGCCACATGGCAGCATGTACACATGTGGTCAAGCATGCCAGACTGAAACTCAGAACACTGACCAGGACACGACCGCCATGTTTTACATAAACAAGCAGGGCGGAGCCCGTTCCTCGCCACTCTGCCACAAGGCTCTCCTCCTCTGGGACTTTTGCATAGCCCATGCCATTCATCTTGAGGCGTCACATCTCCCAGGGGTGCGGAACGAACTGGCAGACCACCTCAGCAGGTCATACCACATGCACGAGTGGACGCTCAGAGCGGACGTCATGTATTTGCTCTTCCGCAAGTGGGGGTTTCCCCGGGTAGACCTGTTTGCCACGAGGGGCAACACCCAGTGCCCGCAGTTCTGCTCGTTGCAGGGCCGCAGCCTGGGCTCAATAGCAGACACGTTCACGATCCCGTGGGGAGGGGAATTGAAATACGCCTTCCCCCCGCTTCCTCTGGTTCACAAGGTCCTGCTCAAGGTGCACAGGGACGGGGCGGCGGTCATCCTCATCGCCCTGGCCTGGCCTCGCCAGCACTGGTTCACCATGCTCCTGGAGCTGTTGGTGGAAGCCCCAGTAACCCTGCCCCTACACCGGGACCTCATCACGCAGGACGGAGGGCAGCTCCTCCACCCCGACCTGCAATCACTGCATCTAACGGCGTGGAAGCTCTGTGGCTGAACGCTTTGGAGAGCCAGTGCTCCCTCCCTGTGCAGCAGGTTCTACTTGGTAGTAGGAAGCCCTCTACCAGGGCGACTTACCTGGCCAAGTGGAAGAGGTTCTCGTGCTGGTGTGGGCCTCAACAGGTTCAGCCACGCCAGGCTCTGGTGCCTACAATTCTAGAGTACCTACTGCACTGCAGGGGCTGGCCCCGTCCTTGATCAGGGTGCATCTGGCGGCCATCTCCGCCTTCCACCCGGGGTTTTCAGGGGGCTCAGTGTTTTCCCACCCAATGGTGGGGCGGTTCCTTAAGGGATTGGAGAGGGTGTTCTCTTACTCACGCCCCCCCCCCCCCGTCCCTCCATGGAATCTCAACTTAGTCCTTTCTAAACTCATGGGGCCCCCGTTCGAGCCCCTTGCTACCTGCTCCCTCCTCCACCTTCCCTGGAAGGTGGCATTCCTGGTGGCCATCACCTCGGCCAGAAGGGTATCTGAGCTGAGGGCACTCACCTCGGCGCCACCATATACGGTATTTCATAAAGACACGGTGCAGCTCTGCCCACACCCCAAGTTCCTCCCAAAGGTGGTCTCACATTTCCATCTAGGCCAGGACATTTGTCTGCCGGTGTTTATTCCCAAACTCCATGCGGACCTGAGTCACCGCAGCCTGCACACCCTGGATGTCCGTCGAGCATTGGCGTTCTACTTGGAGCGCACCAAGCCCTTTCGTAAATCCACGCAGCTGTTCGTGGCCGTGGCGGAAAGGATGAGAGGCCTCCCAGTGTCGGCGCAGCGAATCTCTTCCTGGATTACAGACTGCATTCGGGCGTGTTATGACCTCGCAGGTATTCCGGCCCCGACGGTCATGGCCCACTCAACCAGGGCACAAGCAGCTTTCCTGGCACAGGTCCCGATCCAGGAGATCTGCAGAGCAGCCACCTGGTGGTCGGTGCATACCTTTACGACCCACTACGCAGTCAACCAGCAGGCCCGAGAGGACGCAGCGGTTGGCGGGGCGGTCTTCCGATCAATTGTTCCGTGACTCCTACCCTCCTCCGAAGGTAAGCTTGTGATTCATCTAATGTAGAATGGATGTGAACAAGCACTCGAAGAAGAAAAAACAGTTACCTACCTTTTCATAACTGTTGTTCTTTGAGATGTGTTGTTCATGTCCATTCCACCACCTGCCCTCCTACCCCTCTGTCGGAGTCACCGGCAAGAAGGAACTGGAGGGGGTCGGGCCAGCGGGGGTATATATGCACGGCGCAGTGGTGCCGCTCAGGCGGGGGCCCTGCCGGCCCGACAGGTACCGCTAAGGGAAAAGTTTCTGATCCTCGTGCATGCGGCGCGCGCTCACCTAATGTGGAATGGACGTGAGCAACACATCTCAAAGAACAACAGTTACGAAAAGGTAGGTAACCGTTTTTTCCAAGGATAGATTGATAGAATAGCCTCCAAACTAACAAAATCCTCAACATGACAAAGAGCATATGTGTACGAGAATCACAATTCCCGTACAAGACTCTTCCTTCTGATCCACCCTCTGCATCCAGAATCTTAAGAAATGACTGTTAGAAGTCACAGGAAGGCACAGGTTGTAGGTTATTATATCAGTCACTCCTGGCAGTGGTCATCCATAGCTAGTTATCTCCAAAGGCTAGGGTTTCTGGTGCCACGCATTGGCTTCAGCCCCTTAATAGGTTATCCAAAATGTGCCTGCCAAATTTCCTTTACAGGACAAGGAACTGCACATCTGATACAATGCAAAATTAAGTGTCATTCTCAGATCACATCGGAATGTCTCTTTGTGGGCAAGTAAGTACAAACATGCTGAAAGTCAACCCAATTTTCACTCTAGACCCTTGCACACTCACTGTGGAAGCAAGCCTATCAGGTAGGGAGCATACTTGAAAGACACATTTTCCAAAATTTTAGAGTATACATCCTTTTTAACTCCCTTTTATAGCTCTGAGTGGTGTGTTTGGTCCAATCCTGTATGGCCACATTTAGGGCAGGGGTTGTTTCAGTGTCCTGTATGACAGTGGCCAGTGCCACTTCAGAAGAAGGTACAAGAAAACCATGTAGCAGTGAGGTTGGCTCATGATTGAGGTATGAATGTTTATATCGCTTTCAAAACCAGGAAGTAATCAAAGGACAAACTTCTCCAGGCCAGTGGAAATAATGTCCTGGACAGAGAAGAATGTTACCTTTCAAGACAGTTAACATAAAGGCCACAGGAAAGGGAAGAATTGAAATCCTCTTCCTCTGCTAGCCCAGAAGGCACTTTAGACTTGCAAGGTACCAAGGAACCCGTGCTGCACATGTAGTAAGGACTAGACCTCCTCTTGAATCATGGACTCCTTTGTCTGGACTAGGAACAGCTACATTTAACTACCTGGCTATTGGAAGAGAAATGTAGTGTAGTATGGATTCTCCATTAGCTTCTTGATACATTCTAGTATCTAGACAGAACTCAGTCAGGAAAATTTCATTCATTGATCTGGTCAAACTTAGGTTTCTGGTGCAAGAGTAAACAAAGCACTGGAGGCAGGGACTGCTGCTTTGTTTGCACAGGGCCCAGCACAACAGGGCTCTGGCCTCTCTTCTATACAGGAACCCTATTGTGGTTGACATGAGGAAAAGGTTATTCTTATAGCTCCAGACACCTTTCTGTTTAAGTGGAGTTCCTCTTTCCGCAGTTCCTGGGACATACTGCTTGTCAACCTAAGTTACGCTACTCCAGCTACGTGAATAATGTAGCTGGAGTCAACATAGCTTAGGTCGACTTACCCCGGTGTCTTCACTGCGCTGGGTTGACAGGAGATTCCGGTTGACTTCCCTTACTCTTCTCAGAGAGCTGGAGTACTGGGGTTGACCAGAGAGCGCTCTGCCGTCGATTCAGCGGGTCTTCGCTAGACCTGCTAAATTGACCCCTGCTGCATCGATTGCAGCAGTGTCGATTTCCCCGTAGTGAAGACAAGCCCATAGTTCTTCCATTGTTTTGTTCTAACTCTTAGACCTCCTTTGGAGGGTTGTGGCATAAATGGGTATTCCGAGGGCTCTAAAGATGCGTCTCAAGAATATGGTGTACACAAACCACTTGTACCCTGTTCATTTCATTGTATTCATAATGCTAAGGCCTTAGGGCCTCAAAGTTGCTGCAGGCAAGGTATTAAAATCCTGCACCAGTTGGCATGCTAGGCATCTGGAAAACTATTCACAGAAGTCCTTAGGTACGTTTGGAAGAAAAAAGTGTTTTGAGCCTCATCTGAGGAAGATTTGCAAAGTAAATTTCCATATCTTTGAAGAGACATCCTTTGGGAAGGAGGTGCTACTGGATACTTCCTTTATATGGGGGGTGGGAATTTCCATTCCTTGCTATTATTCTAATGTAATATTTAAAACTCTGCTTATCCTTTCCTTTCTGCTTCGTGATTCACTGCTCGCTACTTCCCATTAGTGATTATAAGAACATAAGAACGGCCATACTGGGTCAGACCAAAGCTCCATCCAGCCCCGTATCCTGTCTTCCGACAGTAGCCAATGCCAGGTGCTTCAGAGGGAATGAACAGAACAGGTAACCATCAAGTGATCTGTGCCCTGTCATCCATTCCCAGCTTCTGGCAACAGAGGCTAGGGACACTTCAGAGTATGGTTTTGCATCCCTGCCCATCCTGGCTAATAGCTATTGATGGACCTGTCCTCCATGAACTTATCTAGTTCTTTTTTTAACCCTGTACGTCATCGGGGTCCCAGGGGAGCCACACCAAGATTGCTCAATTAGGGTAAATTGCGAAGACTGGGGCAAACAATCCCCAAAACTGGTGGTTATTCTAATATTTAAATCCACCAAGCTAGTAATAAAATAGCTTCTATAATGCCTTACTGGTTACCCAGAAGCCAATAACACAGTTCCCTTAAAGCAACCCAGCCTTGGGGCTTCCTCCCAAACAGCCACGTCAAATATGATGATGATTAAAAACCTTGTTCATCATATGAAAAAGTTCTACCAATCCAAAAGGATCAGACGCATTACCCACCAAGTTTGAGTGGTAGCCCTGTTAGTCTGTATCAGCAAAAACAACGAGGAGTCCTTGTGGCACCTTAGAGACTAACACATTTATTTGGGCATAAGCTTTCGTGGGCTAGAGCTGATGAAGTAGGTTCTAGCCCACGAAAGCTTATGCCCAAATAAATTTGTTAGTCGCTAAGGTGCCACAAGGACTCCTCGTTATTACCCACCAACTTAATTAATATTTCAGATCTTACCCAAATACATGCTTACAGCCAATTCTTATTAACTAAACTAAAATTTATTTAAAAAGAGAGAGTTGAGTATTGGTTAAAAGATCATTATACATACAGATATGAATATAGTTCTTAGGTCAGTCTCATAATAGAGATGATGAGCTGTAGAGTTGCAGAGTTCTTTCAGAATTAGTCCATAGGTTCAGTCCAATGTTCAATATCAGGGTGATCCAAAATGAAATCAGACCTCAATCTTGTGGCTCAAGCTTTTCCTGACAAAGCATAAGCACAAGCACATTGGAAATGAAAGGATCAGGTTCCAAGAGTTTTTATAGAGATTTTTTGCAACCTCTTGTCAGCATGCAGTCCTTGGGTAAACAGTAGACTTTTGAAGTAATCTTCTCTTTCCTAAGCATCACCGGGAATCAGCTACATTTATTAGCACAGGGTAATTATTCATTAAGCAGGTCATAGAAAATTTACTACAAATTTCAAAGTGAAATATAGACAATGACATTATCACACCCATATTTCATCTAAATATTAATACACCTCTACCCCAATATAACACGATCCTCAGGAGCCAAAAAATCTTACCACGTTATAGGTGAAACCGTGTTATATCGAACTTGCTTTGGCCTCAAGCATCTCTGTTATTAATAGTCAGCAAATGGCCCCGCCCCATATCCAACCCCCACCTACTTCCCGCCCCCTGACTGATCCCTCAGAACCCCTGACCCATCCAACCCCCCCACCCCGTCCCTAATCACCCCCAGGACTCCCATGCTGAGCCATGTGCCGCACCGGGACGGGCGCTAGGATCCAGGGAGCTAGCGCACGGAAGCGCTCACACCTGCTCGACCACATCAGCTTGGGCGAGCCCCACAGGGGCGGGGCAGTGGGAACTGGCCCAGTGGCCGCTGCCCTGTCTGCGGAGCGCGCCCGGCGCGGCGGCTGAGCCCACAAGGGGGAGCAGGGCAGGCAGCCTCGCCCGAGGTGCCCGCGTGCGCCTGGTCCCCGCCTCGTGCCCACGTGGTGCCGAGGGAGGGTGAGCCATCGGTGGGCAGCTCCTGCCATGCGTGCCCACGCTCAGCCCGTCTCTCTTCTTCTGCAGAGCCCCGCGCAGCCCATCTCCGGTGAGGACACTGCGGCCAGCTGCCCGCCGGGGCACACTGAGCCCCTGACTGCAGGCAGGTAGTGCGGCGCGCTATGGACCCAGAGAGCCCGCCCGGCGCTGCTGCAAGCGGGGCACAGCCTGCCAGCCGGGCCCGCTGTGTGCCGAGCCCTCCAGCATGGTGCCATCTAGGATGGGCACCTCTCCCAGCCCTGGATCCGTAACTTCCCTGCATGGACCAGTCATCTTCGAGTGATTGCTCATGTCTATTCCACAGTAGGTGTGCGTGCTCGCCATGTGCACCGGTGCTGGAAGTTTTTCCCTTAGCAGTACCCGTACTGGGGGAGCACCGTGGCGACCCCTGGAGTGGCGCCTGTATATCGCGCTATAAGGGGAGCCACGGGCTCCCCTCACCCTCAGTTCCTTCTTGCCACCAGTGAAGGTAGTCGGAACTTTGTGCTCCAGCTCTGCTGCAGCCCTTCTTCTCGACTTTAGTGGTACCGTTCGTGGATCGTTCTTCTGTTGTTAGAGTGGGCTCAGGGCATGCCCCGTGCCCCAGGTTTCAAGTCGTGCGACTCCTGTCGCCGTTCTATGCCCAGGAGCGACCCTCACGCTGAGTGTCTTCGCTGCCTGGGTGAGACTCACATTAGCGACCGTTGCAAGATCTGCAGGTCGTTCAAGCTAAGGACCAAGAAGGAGAGAGACATTAGACTTAGAGCTCTCCAGATGGAATCAGCGCTGGCCCCAACGCCGGTACACAGATTGGACTCGGCGCCGGCCGCCGCATCATCGGTACGTAGCGAGGCCCCTTAGACCAGTCGGCGCCGCTCTCCCTCCAGAAAGTAAGGGAAGGCCCCAGCCTCACAACGACGCCGTGATAAGGACAAGGGGGAGGCTGGTCCCACGTTGGGCAGCCCTCGGTCCCCCCCCCCCCGGGCTCAAGGCCTCCGACTCGCGTGGAGCAGAGCAGCCTAGTACTGTCGGCCCAGGCATCCCCACTGGTACGGATGCTGTCGACACCGGAGGCGATGCAGGCTGAGAAGGACATTATGTCCCTGCCCGTCCTGAGCACGCAACCGGGTACGGGCCCCAGGTCTCCAGGCAAGCCTCCATTGGGTGCCCACCAGACTTCTCCAGCCAGCCGCAGTTCACGCTCCGAGGATCGCTCCCTGCTCTGCTCGGCGCACAGCAGCCGCCCGTCTGGCAGCTCCCGCCCACCCGCGACGCCGGCCAGACCGTCCGGGTTGCCATCGGGACGGGAGTCGCGGGGACCCTTGACACCGCCTGCCAGTGAGCATAGGCACCGAGAGAGGCACCGGGAACGCTCAGCTGCGAGGCGTGGGTACCGAAGCCGCTCTCGATGGGACAGACGTCGTCGTTCCAGCTCCCGCTCGGCTAGATGTCACGCCCGGGCCTCGTGTCACTGTCACGGGTACCGAAGCAGTTCATTGGGTGGGTACCGTTCCTCGACGTCACAGGCACCGTTCCTACCGCTCCCAGGGCACCGAGCGTTCTTCAGCGGCCTCAGCACCCATCCACCCATCCTCGGTCCACGCCGTTCAGCCGAGACACACAATGCCATCGGGCACTCAGCCGGGCCAATGGCAAGGGACCCCAGGGCAAGGACAGTGGGTGCCAGTGGCCACTGATGCCAGCCCAGACGGGGGCCCGTTCGGTCGCCGGAGCGTCCCAGGCTCCTTTGGACTCATCCAGCCGCCTACGGGACAAGTCGGCGGGTCACGAGTCGGTAGACCTGCGCCCGGACTCTGATCTGGGGCTCGACTCCCCGGCACCAGACGACACCATAACGGCACCTCTGCCCTCAGTCCCGCAGGAGGACTTAAAGGCGCATCAAGACCTGCTAAAGCGGGTGGCATCCAGCTGCAGGCCGAGGAGATGGAGGGTCCGTCCGATTACTTATTTAACGTCCTGTCTCCCTTGACACCGGGCCACGTGGCCTTGCCAACATCTCAAACTCCCTGTGGCAAACTCCTGCCTCCTTGGCTCCAATCTCCAAGAAGGCTGAGAGGAAGTACTTTGTGCCGGCGAAGGACCATGAATACCTTTATTCCCACCCGGCACCCAACTCGCTCGTGGTGGAATTGGTAAACCACAGAGCGTCAGGGCCAACCCGCGCCCACCCCCAAAAACAAGGACGCCAGGCGACTGGACTCCGTTGGCAGAAAATTTTATTCCAGCTTCGGGTAGCCAACCACCGGGCCTTACTGAGCAGGTATGACTTTAACCCGTGGGAGTCTCTGCCTAAGTTTGAGCTCCTCCTCCCGGACCGGGACAGGAAGGACTTCAAGGCTCTGGTGGAAGAGGGGTCGGCAGCAGCTAAAGCAGCCCTGCAAGCGGCGTCGGATGCTGCGGACACGGCGGCCCGCTCGATGGCTTCCGCGATTTCCATGCGCAGGGCGTCGTGACTCCTGTTGTCGGGACTGTCGACGGAGGCCCAATCCCTGATACAGGACCTCCCGTTCGATGGCAAGGCACTCTTCGCGGACCAAACGGACGTCAGGCTGCATGGGATGAAAGATTCCCGCACTACCTTGCAGACCTTGGGCCTTTACGTCTCTCCGGCTAAGGACAAGGCCAAATCGCTTCCGGCGGCTCAACCTGCGAGGAGCAGATACGAGCCCCCGTACAAAAGACCCAGAGACGTCGGTCTCAGCGGCAGTCCTGCTCTGCCCCGCATCCCGGACCCTCTAAGGGCAAGAGGCAGGGAAAGAGGCGGTTTTGACTATTTGCAGGGGGGACCCCCCCCTTGTTGCCAGGGAGAGACCCCCCGATTAATAAAGTTTGTGTTCTGCAACCGATTGTCTGCCTTCCACAGGGCGTGGTCCCGCATAACATCGGATCAGTGGGTCCTCAGTACCATTTCCAAGGGCTACGTGTTGCAGTTCACCTCACCCCCGCCAAATCACCCACCCTCCATGATGGCCCCGGGGGACCCGGAACATGTCCGCCTCCTGAGTCAGGAGGTGGATCAGCTGCTTCACCTGGGGGCGGTGGAAAGGGTACCATTAGAGTTCCAGGGCAAAGGGTTCTATTCCCAATACTTCCTGATCCCGAAGGCAAAAGGGGGTCTCAGGCCCATTCTGGATCTGCGCGACCTGAACAGGTTCTTAACCCGTTCCAAGTTCCGCATTGTATCCCTGGCCTCTATTATCCCCTCCCTGGACCCGGGGGACTGGTACGTGGCCCTGGACCTTCAGGACGCGTATTTTCACGTCCATATTTTTGAGGGGCACAGGCGCTTCCTCCGCTTCATGGTGGGGATGGACCACTACCAGTTTGCGGTCCTCCCCTTTGGTCTATCCACAGCCCCCAGAGTTTTCACGAAATGTATGTCCGTGGTGGCGGCCTACCTCAGGCGGGAGGGGGTACAAATCTTCCCTTACCTGGACAACTGGCTCCTCAAGAGAGAGTAGAGTCCCACGTGGAGCTGCTCCTGTCGACATGCGCCGATCTAGGCCTAGTCGTGAACGAGACCAAATCAACATTAGTTCCCGTTCAGCGCATAGAGTTCATTGGGGCCCTGCTGGACTCCTCGAGGGCCACAGCCTCTCTCCCCCAGACAGGTTCGAGACCCTAAGGGATCTCATCGCCTCGGTCACGGCTTTCCCGGTGACCACGGCGAGGGCGTGTCTTCGGATTCTGGGACACATAGTGGCGTGCATTTACGTGGTCCGCCATGCCGGACTCCATATGAGGCTCCTCCAGATCTGGCTAGCCTCCCAATTCTCCCAAGCTCGGGACGGTCTGGACAAGGTGCTGACGGTTCCATCCCCGATACTGGGTTCCCTTCTATGGTGGTCTTGCCCGAGCAATATGCTGCAAGGGGTTCTCTTCAGGGAGGCCAACCTGTCCATAGACCTGGTGTCCGATGCTTTGGACCTCGGCTGGGGAGCCCACACGGGAAACGTGCAGACCCAGGGAACGTGGTCGACCCCAGACTTGTCCCTCCACATAAATGTCAAGGAGCTCAGGGCTGTACGATTGGCGTGCGTGGCTTTCCTCACGCACCTCCGCGGCAGGGTGCTCAGAGTCCTCACGGACAACACCGCCACCGTGTACTATATCAACAGGCAGGGCGGGACTCGCTCCCTAGCCCTCTGCCGGGAAGCCCTGAGCCTATGGGAGTTCTGTATAGCCCACGATATCTCCCTGAGGGCGGCCCACCTCCCGGGCGTCTGCAATACGCAAGCGGACTGCCTCAGCAGGGTCTTCTCCCCCAAGTACGAGTGGTCGCTCACCGGCTCTTCCAAGAGTAGGGAGTTCCCCAGATCAACCTGTTTGCAACCTGTCAGAACCGGTGTTGGCCCCAGTTCTGCTCCCGGGGAGGGGTGGGGAAAGGCGCAATCTCCGACGCGTTCCTCCTGAGCTGGTTGGGCCAGCTCCTCTATGCCTTTCCCCCATTCCTCCTCATCGCGAAGGTCCTTCAGAAGGTAAAAGCGGACAAGGCGAGAGTAATTCTCATAGCCCCAGTGTGGGCCCGCCAACCTTGGTACGGGCCCCTCCTACACCTCTTGGCGGCCCCCCCGAGGGCACTGCCACTCTGCCTGGACCTCCTCTCCCAGGACGGGGGGCGCCTCCTCCATCCCAATCTGGCTGTGCTCCACCTGACAGCGTGGCTGCTCCGTGGCTGAATGAGGAGAACAGGTGTTCAGAGCAGGTAAGGCGAGTCTTCCTGGAAAGCAGGAAGCCGTCCACGCGTCGGATGTATGTGGCGAAGTGGTCCAGGTTCGCCAGGTGGGCAAGTGATCAGGGTGTCTCCCCCTCCGTCGCACCCCTCCAGCTTATCCTGGACTACCTCTTATCCCTTAGGGCCCAGGGACTGGCACCTGCCTCAGTCAGGGTGCACCTCGCAGCCATATCGGCCTTCCACCCACCGGTGCAAGGGCACTCGGTCTTCTCCCACTGGATGACCTCCCGCTTCCTGAAGGGCCTTGACCATTCGTTCCCATACGCTAGGCCCCCGTGCCGCAATGGGACCTCAACCTGGTCTTGTCCCGTCTCACGGGGCCCCCCTTTGAACCCCTGGCCATGTGTTCCTGGTCGCACCTCTCGTGGAAGGTGGCCTTCCTCGTGGCGATCACGTCGGCCCGAAGTGTCTCGGAACTCAGGGCCTTAATCTCAGACCCCCCCTATACGGTTTTCCATAGGGATAAAGTCCAGCTCTGCCCATACCCGGCATTCGTCCCGAAGGTGGTCTCCGCCTTCCATATGGCGCAGAGCATCTTTCTCCCCGTGCTCTGTCCTACGCCCCATCCTTCTAACGAGGAACGCCGCCTCCACACGCTCGATGTGCGTAGGGCGTTGGCTTTTTATCTGGATCGGACCAAGCCGTTCCGGAAATCCTCACAACTCTATTGCCTCGGCTGAGCAGGCAAAGGGGCAGCCTATCTCCACCCAGCGGCTTTCCCGCTGGATCACCTCGTGCATATGCACGTGCTATGACTTGGCAAGGATTCCCCCACCACCGATCATCAGGGCACACTCTACGAGGGCTCAGGCCTCATTAGCTGCCTACGTAGCCCATGTCCCCATCCAGGACATTTGTAGGGCGGCCACTTGGGCCTCAGTTCACACATTTACTTTGCATTATGCGATCATCTCCTAGTCTAGGGATGACGCCGGGTTTGGCAGGGCGGTACTTCGTCCTGAACCATCGTGAACTCCTACCCACCTTCAACAGATACTGCTTGGAATCACCTACTGTGGAATACACGAGCAATCACTCGAAGAAGAAAGGACAGTTACCTGTTCCGTAACTGGCGTTTTTCGAGATGTGTTGCTCATGTCTATTCCACAGCCTGCCCTCCTTCCCCTCTGTCGGAGTTGTCCGTCAAGAAGGAACCGAGGGTCGGGGGAGCCCATGGCTCCCCTTATAGCGTGATATATAGGCGCCACTCCAGGGGTCGCCGTGGTGCTCCCTCAGTACGGGTACTGCTAAGGGAGAAACTTCCGGCACCGGTGCACATGGCGAGCACGCACACCTACTGTGAAATAGACATGAGCAACACATCTCAAAGAATGCCAGTTATGGAACAGGTAACTGTCCTTTCTCCAACTTCTCGGCGCCAGCTGGAGCCTGTGTGACGTTCCCCTGCACTGCAGCTCCTCTCCTCGGGCTGTGGCTCCCACCTGCTCCCTGTCCCCTGACCGCCCCCTGAGACCCTCTGCCCCTTATCCAATCCTTTGGCCCCGGCCCAGCACCCTTAACACACCGCTCAGAGCAGCGTGTCGGAGCCAGACACGTTGACGCGCTGATCCATCGGCGCGCACAGCCCTGCCCGCCAGAGCGCTGCTTTACCGCGTTATATCCGAATTCGTGTTATATCGCGTCGCGTTATATTGGGGTAGAGGTGTATTCCCTTTTGATCTTTGAATTAACAGATATAGTAACAGACAGGAAACATCTAACAAGATATAAGTAAACACATACAATTAGTATTACCTCTCATTCTTTAACTATGCATGTTTAGATTTCAAAGCTCTATTGTATCTAACATAGATATATTAGCTATTTATAAGGAATAGCCCTAATTACCATTTATATACATCTCTAATATATCTTTTAAGGTTGAATTAGGGTCATTTAGCCTGCAAGTTACTTAACCCTTTCTGACCCTGTGTCACACCTGCCCATCCAGGCTAATAGCTGTTGATGGACCTGTCCTCCATTAACTTATCTTGTTCTTTTTTGAACTGTGATAGTCTTGGACTTCACAACATCCTCTGGAAAAGAGTTCTATAGGTTGTGCATTGTGTGAAGAAATACTTCCTTTTGTTTTAAACCTGCTGCCTATTCATTTCATGTGGTGACCCCTAGTTCTTGTGTTATGAGAAGGAGTAAATAACACTTTATTTACTTTCTCTACATCAGTTATGATTTTATAGACCTCTATCATCTCCCCCCTTAGTTGTCTCTTTTCCAAGCTGAAAAGTCACAGGTCAGGGCAACTACACCTGATTCCCCTTAGTGGAACATGCATACATTATGGATGTATTTGGTCATTGCTCAGAGTGTAGAGTTAAGGTTGCATTGGCATATATGTTAATTCTGTATTTCCTGGTTTTTAGAGGTTTGAGTTTTGCTGACTTCAACGTTCTGGAAAGGCACATGGTACCACTGGGTAATCTTGACTCTGTTAATTAAGTTTTTGTCAATGAATACATACACAGGAAAGAGGATCAAAATAAATAATTGTGCTATGACACTAGCTTGCCAGAACTTCCACAGACAACAGTGCATATACAGTGAACCTCTGATGTATGCAGTGGATAGTGAAAAGTTTTGAGAATTAAGTCTGGTTTTAAAAAGTCAATTTCTTTAAACTGTCAGTTTAATATTAACAGCATTATTTGTATACTTCCTTTTCCGTTCAGGTTTAAAAAACGAATGCTGATAGAACAGCTTGAGGGTTTTCTGGAAGAAATCCATCGCAGATCCAACCAAGTCAACCATATCAACAGCAGCTAAGAGATGTTTTACACATAGAAAAGCCACAGTAGGGCACGGCTGTATTACCTGCATTCATTTTTGACATGCACTCTTGGCTCAAGTCCCCTATCTGAAAGACTAAAAGCTGCTCTCTAGTATGATGGAAAAAGTATACGTAATCTTTTTCTTCATTTCTGTTATTTTTGTAATGTGAAAAATATCACTAAAAGCATTTTTATTTAACAAACTAAAAATAGAGAATTTCTTGCTTGTCATTGACTTAAATGTCACTTTCCCTCAGGTTCTATTTTCTTAACCCAACCTTCAAAACTATCATCTCTGTTAAGGTTGAACTTTGCCAAAAAAAAATTAATAAAAAAAAATGGCTTTGTAATTTTCAAAAAAAAGCACATACATTAAACAAGGTAATGTTTTGTATATACAGTTATTTTGGATATATTATTGTAAGTTGTACAAATGTATTTTGAAAAATATTTAAGAAAAGCACTTTTGTTATTCCATCAATAAAAAAAACCTCTATTTTAATCTGGTGGTTAGGAATGAGTACAGTTTTCATTGAAGTGGCTCATTTCTCTCCTCCCCTTTTTATATCTACACAGTTTTATTGTCAGTTTTGAGGAACCAGCTACAATTTTAAGCCTCATTGGAAATGCTGATTCTTTGGTTCTCAGAATAAGATATAAATTATGAAAAGAAACTAAGAAAGCTGCTATTTGATTGACTGCATTGTTATGGTGATAAGTTGGCATAGCATCATGTATTCTAAGTCTTATTTTTACTGAACAGCATCACAGATCTTATGTACGGTATGCACACCAGTAAAATGGCAAAATGTGGGATTATTTAATTTTTCTTTGAGATTTAACAATCTTTCCAATTACGCCAACCTCATCCTTTGCTCCTTAACGAGGCTGCTTGTGTGCCTAACCCTCTCTCCCTTCCCAGGCCCTGCACTGTAAAGTAAAATAATTTTTTTAATGTAAAGTCTGCATTGGAAGTAGTGTATGTGGTGGTACTGATTCATTTGTTTAGGTGAGTCGAGAGAGACAGGCTATGTCTACTGCAAGTGAAGGTGTGAGTGTAGCACAGGTAACACCTGTGCTGTTAGCTTTAATTTAGTTAGACTGGGTGACAACAGTAGTGTAGACGTAGTGGCTCAGATTAGCAACCCAAGTTCATAGAGTCCCCAGTGGGCTTGTACTCTGCTGTCCTGGTGCCAATTCCTTAACAGACTGTCTCTCAACTGGATTATTTCTTTTGGCTGCACTTCAGGTGGCTTGTTTACCTCACCACTTCAGCTTGGTAATGTAACTGATTCTTGAACCTAATTCAGTTTTTAATTTTTTGTTTAAAACTTCAGTTTCAGGAGCAGAAAATAAACCACCACTTGAAAAATAGTAGATAATGTAAAGCTTTGTGGTGGGTTGGTATTGCCTCCTCTCAGCTGACTCAGTCTTGTGAGCAAAGAACACAAATAACTGTAATACATTCTGTTGGTTTTAGCCAGTCTCCTGTTACCTTGTGACTCCAACCATTTTTTAAAAAGAGTAAAAGATGCTTTTATACAGCTACAAAATAAAAGCACTCTACACAAAATGCAAAAGTAATACATTTTATTTATAAGGTTATTTGGTTAAACATTTATCCGCTCTTCTTTGTGGATTTTTTGCAAAATTTTAAGTATCCAGTTTTTAATAAATATGCACAATGTGCCTCAGTTTCACTGAAGGAAAGATGGCTGCAGAAGGAATATGGGGAGGGTGTATTGGACGCACTTATTCTGAGGGATTTGTAACTCTTCCTATAAAAAGCACTGAGCCTGTGAATTAAAATAAACACTTCATTAAAATTGCACACACAATCAATTATGGCCTAACTTTCAAAATGTGTATACATGTAATTGTGTGCCTAATTTGTACATGCAACTGGTAGGTTAACTGTCAGACGGTCACATACATGCAAATACTGGTTTTGTGGGTCCAACTGCAGTAACTGTTGCATTTTTAAAAGTCTGTGAAATCAGTTAAGGGCCAGGTTAACTTGTTAATTTTGCACATTAGATTCAGTTGCTTATTAAAGGGTTGGCAGCTGAACAAGAAGCTTCCTTATCTTATCTTCCTATCCTTCGGCCTAAATCTTGGCCAAAATGAAAATGGCTTTGAACTTGACCAAGTAGTAATAGGTCAAATTAATTCCTATGTATAGGTACTAGAGTTACAGCAGAGATGAATTTGGCCCATTGGCTCACTGCCTCATTAGATTCAGTAATTAGCCTATGCTTTAAATCACTTAAGATATCATCCCATTTCAGTTTATCAGCTTGTCTTTTTTCTCTAGACAGAGATGTTCTGAAGTTGAATTTCAGAGAGAAAAGTGATGCTCTTAATTGTATCATAATTGGGACAGTGGCTATATTTTCCACAGTATTTGGAAAGTGCCTAGCACATTGCAGAATATAAATATGGGGGTGGGGGGGGGGAGAGTTCCTGGGCTTTTGTTCTGTAGTGAGACCTATTGTTAACTTGCAGGTGGTAGGAGTTTGGAGCTTGCTGCCCCCCAAATGGATAATAAGCCAAACATTAAACGTTAGTATTTTTAATAGTAGCTTTATTTATTCTTTTCCCCTCCCCAAAGACAGACTTCTACCAAAAGCAATTGTATATTTTGACACTTTTTTGATGATAAATAGAAGGAAAAAATGTGATTTGCTATACTATGACTGTTTCTGATGCTATTCTGATTAGAATGCTGTTTGGTGTTTTCTTTCTTGCTCTACTTGATTTCTCTAAATTTGTATTTTACAGTCTAATTTTCATCCTATTAAGTGCATAGTTGAGTATAGTAAGTTTTAATTTTTTTGTTCAATTTGCTTACTAAAGCCACTTTTAATACTTACAAGTGGCAACTTTCTTGCTTGTCTCGGCAAGAGACCGAGCAGTGACAGGACAGATTAGGATCCATGCCTCTCCAAATAAGGAGATGCTTAGATTTGAGGCATAGGGGCAGGACAGGGGAGGAGAAACTTGCATTGCCCCTGCATGTGCTTTACCTTTCCATTCTTCGGATAAATGGATGTTAGTCCCCAGGGCCATCAGAGTGCCTTTGGGCACTAAATTTATGCCAAAGAAAAGTCTAACTGAATTCCCATGATTGTCAGTTTTTCTGCTTCCACTGTTTGTAGTTGAAAATTTATTCTACAGATTATATTTTTTAAAGAGTTTTATGGAAATTGAAGTCATTTTAGAGAATAGCTCCTTATTTATTTATGGGAAACACTAGTAAGATTTTTTTACTATTAGGTGAGTGACTCTACTGAATAAATGAATTATGCGTACCTGTATTGGCGTGCCTTAGAAAAAAGATAAAAGGTCTGTCTGCTTTGAAAATAGGAGTTCGAGATCTTTTTAATAGCACCATAGCTGCAATGCAAGAGAGAGAAAACATTCACATGTCAGTTTGTTTTGCCTTCTCTTCGACAGAGCACCCTCCTAAAACTCTGATTTTTACTACCCTAACCACCAAATTATTCATCTGCCCCTACTGTGATAAAAATAAATGTAATGTTTGTTTAACCCAGCAGAAAAAAATCTCCCCAAGTGAACGAGCAAGTAAGTTTGCAAGGATGAATTACATAGGTAATGCAGTGCTGTCTGCTCACTGAGTAATTATGCCTGCTTGCCTTTGAGTTTTAAGACTCACCACTGGTATTTTTTTCATTGATAGTACTAATGCCTGGTCAAGACACCACTTGCCCTGTTCATAACCATCTATGCATAGAGACAGACTTTACAGTAAGTTGACAAATGACGCAAATTATCCCCTTTCTGCAGATGGGAAAAACAGGCACAGAGAGATGAAGTGATCAGCCCAAGATCACACCAGACGCTTATGGCAGACCCCTGAATTGAGCCCTAATCTCCTGAATCCGAGTGCAGTGCCTGAACTATAAGACTGCTTCCTCTCAGCAGTTATTTTCTTACTATCTCTTTAACTTACATTTTTAAAGCTATAAAAATAAAAACCCTGTTTAAATATTGCTAGGGCTGTCAATTAATCGCAGTTAATCACATGAGTTAACTCAAAAAAATTAATCACGATTAATCGCACTGTTAAACAATAGAATGCCAATTGAAATTTATTAAATATTTTGGATGTTTTTCTACATTTTCAAATATATTGATTTCTTTTACAACATAGTATACAGTACTCACTTTATAGTATTTTTATTACAAATATTTTCCCTGTAAAAATGATAAAAGTATTTTTCAATTCACCTCATACAAGTACTGTAGTGCAATATCTTGATTGTGAAAGTGTAACTTACAAATGTAGATATTTTTTGTTACATAACTGCACTCAAAAACAAAAGAATGTAAAACTTTAGAGCCTACAAGTCCACTCAGGTCCTACTTGTTCAACCGATTGCTAAGAAAAACAAGTTTGTTTACATTTATGGGAAATGCTGCTGCCTGCTTCTATTTACGTCAGCTGAAAGTGAGAACAGGCGTCCGCATGGCACTTTGGTAGCTGGCATTGCAAGGTATTTACGTTCCAGATACGCTAAATATTTGTATGCCCCTTCATGCTTCAGCCACCATTCCAGAGGACATGCTTCCATTCTGATGCTTGTTAAAAAAAAATGCATAAATTAAATTTGTGACTGAACTTGGGGGAGAATTGTATATCTCCTGTTCTGTTTTACCCACATTCTGACACATATTCATGTTATAGCAGTCTCGGATAATGACCCAGAACATGTTCGTTTTAATAACACTTTCACTGCAGATTTGACAAAACGCAAAGAAGGTACTCGTGAGATTTCTAAAAATGGCTGTAGCACTCCACCCAAGGTTTAAGAATCTGAAGTGCATCCAAAATCTGAGAGGGACGAGGTGTGGGGAATGTTTTCAGAAGTCTTAAAAGAGCAACACTCAGATGCGGAAACTACAGAACCCAAAACACCAAAAAAGAAAAATCAACCTTCTGCTGGTGGCATCTGACTGAGATGATGAAAACGAACATGCGTTGGTCCGCTCTGCTTTGGATCGTTATTGAGCAGAACCCATCATCACCAGGGACGCATGTCCTCTGGAATGGTGTTGAAGCATGAAGGGACACATGAATCTTTAGCGCATCTGGCACGTAAATACCTTGCGACGCCAGCTACAACAGTGCCATGCGAATGCCTGTTCTCACTTGCAGGTGACATTGCAAACAAGAAGCAGACAGCATTATGTCCTGCAAATGTAAACAAACTTGTTTGTCTGAGTGATTTGGCTGAAGTAGGACTGAGTGGCCTTGTAGGCTCTAAAGCAGGGGTGGGCAAACAATGGCCCAGGGGCCGTATCCGGCCCTTCAGACATTTTAATCTGGCCCTCGAGCTCCTGCTGGCGAGCGGGGTTGGAGGCTTGCCCTGCTCCAGCACTCCAGCCAGGGAGCATGGCTCCCGGAAGTAGGGGTATGTCCCCCCACCGGCTGCCCCTGCCCCAAGCACTGCCCCACAACTCCCATTGGCTGGGAACTACAGCCAATGGGAACTGCAGGGGTGGCACATGTGAACAGGGCAGCGTGCAGAGCTGCCTGGCTGCGCCTCTGTTTAGGAGCCGGAGGGGGGACGTAGTGCTGCTTCCGGGAGCTGCTTGAGGTAAGCGCCACCCGGAGCCTGCACCTCTGACCCCCTCCCGCCCTCCTAACTCCTTGGTCCCAGCCTGGAGCACCCTCCTGCACCCCCAACTCCTCAGCCCCACCCCAGAGCCCGCACTCCCAGCTGGAGCCTGCACCCCCTCCCCCACCTCAACCCCCTGTCCCACCCCAGAGCCCCCTCCCACACCCTGAACTCCTCATTTCTGGCCCTACCCCAGAGCCCGCATCCCCAGCCATAGTTCTCACCCCCTCCCACACCCCAACCCCCAATTTTGTGAGCATTCATGGCTCGCCATACAATTTCCATACCCAGATGTGACCCTCGGGCCAAAAAGTTTGCCCACCCCTGCTCTAAAGTTTTTTATTGTTTTACTTTTGAATGCAGTTTTTTTGGTACATAATTCTACATTCGTTCGTTCAACTTTCATGATAAAGAGACTGGACTACAGTAATGGGGGAGTTGAAAAATACTATTTCTTTTGTTTTTTTTACAGTGCAAATATTCGTAATAAATATAAAGTGAGCATTGTACACTTTATTCTGTGTTGTAATTAAAATATATTTGAAAATATAGAAAACATCCACAAATATTTAAATAAATGGTATTCTCTTATTAACAGCCTGATTAATCGCAATCAATTTTTTTAATCGCTTGACAGCCCTAATAATTGCCCAAATGCATTGCTAGGTAGTGTAACTAATACACTGACCAAAAATTAACACATTTGTAGGCTTTTTAGGATAAACCCATTTGCCAAAAATAATTTTAATCCAAGATATATATTAAAAATACTTAACAAATCTAGTTTGATTAGAACAATTTCCTTCTTTCTCCCACAATCTAATTATTTCCAAATTTTTCTTTGCAATAAAATGTATGACTAGATGTTCCAGGTTTTTAAGTAACCAGATCTTGTACAATTGCATGTAGCTATAAACATGTTAAAACCAGCCATGACTGCTCTAGCAATGGAGTACAGGAGGAAGAGAAGAGAACACCTTGGTGGCTAAAGAGAAAGTTAACCAGGTAGAAGACAGCGTGATAGAAAAGAACAATGGCAAAGACACTATCAAGCTGACCACATTTGGGACAGTAGAGAGAGTAGAGGAAAGCAGATGGCACTACCCTGAATATGTGCAGTGCTAAATTTACAAATATTCTGGTACTGG
>QXTE01000082.1:3975830-4019501 GCA_003942145.1 Platysternon megacephalum | reverse complement strand
CCCCCTGTCCCACCCCAGAGCCCCCTCCCACACCCTGAACTCCTCATTTCTGGCCCTACCCCAGAGCCCGCATCCCCAGCCATAGTTCTCACCCCCTCCCACACCCCAACCCCCAATTTTGTGAGCATTCATGGCTCGCCATACAATTTCCATACCCAGATGTGACCCTCGGGCCAAAAAGTTTGCCCACCCCTGCTCTAAAGTTTTTTATTGTTTTACTTTTGAATGCAGTTTTTTTGGTACATAATTCTACATTCGTTCGTTCAACTTTCATGATAAAGAGACTGGACTACAGTAATGGGGGAGTTGAAAAATACTATTTCTTTTGTTTTTTTTACAGTGCAAATATTCGTAATAAATATAAAGTGAGCATTGTACACTTTATTCTGTGTTGTAATTAAAATATATTTGAAAATATAGAAAACATCCACAAATATTTAAATAAATGGTATTCTCTTATTAACAGCCTGATTAATCGCAATCAATTTTTTTAATCGCTTGACAGCCCTAATAATTGCCCAAATGCATTGCTAGGTAGTGTAACTAATACACTGACCAAAAATTAACACATTTGTAGGCTTTTTAGGATAAACCCATTTGCCAAAAATAATTTTAATCCAAGATATATATTAAAAATACTTAACAAATCTAGTTTGATTAGAACAATTTCCTTCTTTCTCCCACAATCTAATTATTTCCAAATTTTTCTTTGCAATAAAATGTATGACTAGATGTTCCAGGTTTTTAAGTAACCAGATCTTGTACAATTGCATGTAGCTATAAACATGTTAAAACCAGCCATGACTGCTCTAGCAATGGAGTACAGGAGGAAGAGAAGAGAACACCTTGGTGGCTAAAGAGAAAGTTAACCAGGTAGAAGACAGCGTGATAGAAAAGAACAATGGCAAAGACACTATCAAGCTGACCACATTTGGGACAGTAGAGAGAGTAGAGGAAAGCAGATGGCACTACCCTGAATATGTGCAGTGCTAAATTTACAAATATTCTGGTACTGGTCCGTTTGCTCTCTCTTTGCTGCCTCCACATTTGAAAAATCAAATGCACAACGACAACATGGGGAATAATTGGGTAGGTGATAGTACTGCTGAAAAAGATCTGAGGGTTATAATTCATGACAAATTGGATGAGAGTCAGCCATGTGATGCAGCTGCAGAAAAGGCTAATATTCTGGTGCGTATTAACTAGAGTGTTGTATGTAAGACACAAGAAGTAATTGGCACTGGTGAGGCCTCAGCTGGAGTACTGCGTCCCATTCTACACACCCCATGAGGATATATGTGGACAAATGGCAGAGTGTAGAGGAGAGCAGCAAAAATGGTAAAAGGTTTAGAAAATGTGACTTATGAAGAAAAGTTTAAAGGGGGGGAGGTCACATGTAGTCTTGAGAAAAGAAGACTGAGGGGGAACCTGATAAATCTTGAAGTATGTTAAGGGCTGTTATTAAGAGGACAATGAACAGTTGTTATCCATGTTCACTGAAGGTAGGATAAAAAGTAATGGACTTAATCAGCAGTCAAGGAGATTTAGGTTAGATATTAGGAAATACTCTCTAACTTTAAGGGCAGTTAAACTCTGGAATAGGCTTCCAAAGGAGGTTATGGACTTGCCATCATTGGAGGTTTTAAAAACCAGGCTGGACAAATGCCTGTCAAGGGATGGTGTAAGTATACTTGATTGTGCCACAGTGCAGGGGGGTGAATTTGATGACTTCTTAAGGTCCCTCCAGCCCTACATTTCTATGACAGATTACCTTCCTACTCTTCCAGCCCTTCCTGAACACCAACTCTATTTCTGAAAAGCAGTTCTTTTCAGTAGGCCTGCTCCTGCTGAAATTAATGGGACTTCTGTCATTGACTTCAGTGGGACTAAGACCGGGTGATATGTCTGCTGATTGCAGTTATATTTAGTCTTTGATATGTAAACATTATAGGATGACTTCTATCTTCTATAGGGGATTTTATTGGAAACACTACAGGTATGTTAGTTTACCAATAAGGATGAGAATTTAGGTCAAGGAACTCAATCTTTGTCTCCACAGCAAAGTTAATTATATAGTGTGCATATGGACACTAGCATCAAGATAATGCTACCACAGACATATTGAGCCAGATCCTTAAGTGTGGTTGAGCAATGCTTAGCGCTAGACACAAGGGAAGTGGACTGGATACATGTGGCTTAAAGCCACCTTTATGCTTGCCTCATTTCCATAGCAGCTGGGGACCAAATTAGTCCCTCCATATGCTGAAGCACCTTCAGAGTATTCCCGCCCAGGATTAAAAAGCTGTAGCATGTTCCAGGTATTCTACCAACACATCCCCTGTGCTGGGAGAGCCAGCAGCAGGTGGCACAGACATGGATGTGCCATCTCTGCGCCACCTGGATATTTCCATATGCAAGGAGAATCCCCAGATGCCATGGTAGGGCTTTTGTGGCACAAAGATGATGGACCAGGAATTGAGGACAATTAACTTTTGAATCTCGCTATTTTAAAATTTGCAACATTCAAATAATATGAATGTAGAGTTTTCTATTTACATATCAATAGTTTTTTGTTTTGTTTTTTTAAAAAGACAAATATGAAAAAAATTAATTTAAACCACAATCTATGCTGGAAGGTGGGATTTTGCATAGAAAACATTTTCCTTTTAATGTAAAATTCCATCTGCCCCCAGAAACTGTTGCACATAGGAAATGCGACTCCAAATCAAATGAGAAACTAAATTTGCAAAGCATGCACAAAGATGAAACTTCAAATCCTTAACTTTAACATTATTGTAGTGCTTTCCTCAAAACACTGGCTCTATAAGCCAAGTGTGAAAGGTCAGTTCATAGAATATAAGGGTTGGAAGGGACCTCAGGAGGTCATCTAGTCCAACCCCCAGACAGATTTTTACTCCAAATGGCCCCCTTAAGGATTGAATTCACAACCCTGGGTTTAGCAGGCCAATGCTCAAACCACTGAGCTATCCCTCCTCCCAGGGGCATCAGCTCAGAAAAATTGGGAGAGGGTGACAATGTTGTATCAGCACATGGAACATTTTACATGATTATATTATATCCTGCAAAGTTGGGGGGAGGGAGGGGAATAGAAGACATAATGGAATATTAAAAATAGGGGTCGTGGAGGCAGTAATGATGCTCCTTGCCCCACAGCAAATGGCACCTGTGTCAATTGCCTTTCAGTAAAGTTACTTGAGCATAATAGAAGGTTTGAATAAAAAAAAGATGTTTTTGGGTGCTGGTAGTTCAACGCTTGCTAATCTGAAAAATAGGTGGTTGGGTTTTTCTCAGACTATCCCATGTTGTTTCGAGACTAAACTTGAAAAGGAAAATGTTTTAAGAAAGTTATGAGCAACTGAAAATAGGAGGTAGAATGGAAATGGTTTCTTAAATATGGGTCTGATTCATTAAAGCACACAGAGGTATGTTTAACTTTGGAGTTAATGGGGCTTCAATAAAGCACATTCTTGTGTGACTGGCTGAATAGGGATGGATTTAAGCACGTGTAAATTCCTTGTTAAATCAGGGCCTTTAATTATAACATTTGTTGCTGCTATGATATGGCTCAGATGCAAAACATTACTGAAGTTTGTATGTCTGATTTACCTGTAGCTCCTGATGCTTTCGTACCTTCTTCTGTCACTTCAATCTTTGCTTTATGAATAGCTTCTGAAATGTAAAGCCCGCCTTGCTCTAACAAACCAACCAAAAGTAAGTATTAGTGTTATTTGTTTGTCATTGTAAAATCAACACAACCCAGTTGAAAAAAAATTGACACTTCTATCTTAGCTTTTCTCTTATACTGCTTCTCATTCCCATAGTATCGGAACTCCTAAAACCCTGTAGATACCAGACATTTAATCCAGGGTAGGTAGGACAGTTTTTGTTTGAATTACTAAATTCAGAGATGAATTTAGACCAGTTAGTTAATTCCTCTTGCCTAGGTCTGATAGGATGTATTGGATATTAAAGAGAGAACAGATAATGCATTTTATCTTAACCAAAAATGATGTCTGTAAATAGAAAGAATTTTCAAAGACAATTTCTGAATAATGATCAAAATAAACACATCTTCACTGCTGTCAAAACCCTTTAACCTGTGTAGTTCATTGGTGACTTCTTAGGACATTCAGAATTTACAGAATGACTGCGGTTAGAATTCTTAATACGCTTTTACCAGCACTGTTCACAATGCGATCAGTTTGTGGAGTTACTAATTGCAGGTATTGTTTCTAACACTGCTAGACAATCAGCAGCACACATCAGAATATTTCCAACAAATGGCACTTATTTCTGCTGCTTTCTACCAAAAATGAATGCTGGTTGTAAACCACTGCAATTCCTCCTTTAACTTTTTCTCTCATTTAATTTTAATTATTGTAAACTATTTACAAAATGGCATTAACTAAAAAAAAAAAGTTGAATTACTTTGTAAAATTAGTCCAGTTTTAATGGAATGGTTAGTTTTCCAGGTATTTTACTGCAATAATGTAAAGTAATAACCTGCTGACTACAATCTACATAGTAGGTACATCCTTTCCTTTTGTCACAGATGTCTTCCACCGATCTCTTCCCTCCATGATGTTAAAATAAATTTTCTTCAAAAAGATGGTGGAGAGAGAAACTTGCCTGCATGGTGAGATTTGATTTACCCTGCTTGTCTGTTTACAGTGTAAATGTGTTGTAGGGAGGTGGTCTGGAGGAATGAGCATGGGCTTGGGCATTGGAAGAGCGTGACTTCTGACTCTGACACCGTGTAGCATTGGGCAAGTCACTTTGTGGGCCTGTGCCTCTGCTCCCCATCTGTACAGTGGGGATAGTATGACTTATCTTACAAAGGGGGTTTAGGAATTGATCAGTTAATAATATTTTGCTAATATAAATACTAAGTAAAGTAACCACTTGTCGTTTGGGAGGCAGTGGGATAGTGGTTAGCAAGAACAGGACACAGAAGCATAACATCTGGGTTCTGTTCCCCTGCCTATCACTGGCTTGCTGTGTGACCTTAGACAAGTCACTTGACTTTCTTCATGCCCCCATTTTCCCCATATGTGAAACAGCAATAATAATGTTTTCCCAGCTTTTGAGACATGGTTTGAAGTTCTTCTATATAACACTACTACCAATATAAATTATCTACAGTAGAACCTCAGAGTTACGAACACTTCGGGAAAGGAGGTTGTTCATCACTCTGAAATGATGGTAAAGAAACATGATGGCTGTTCTTCCAAAAGTTTACAGCTGAACATTGACTTAATACGGCTTTGAAACTTTACTATGCAGAAGAAAAATGCTGCTTTCCCTTTATTTTTGTAGTAGTTTACGTTTAACACAGTACTGTACTGTACATGCTTTTTTAAAAATTATTATTATTTTTTGTCTTTGCTGCTGCCTGATTGCGTAATTCCGGTTCCAAATAAAGTGTGTGGTTGACTGCTCAGTTTGTAACTCTGGTGTTCAACTGTATTTATTATGGTTTGAAACATATTCTTCATACTCAAAGACAAGTTATTGGTTCAGTGCCAGAGTAATGAGGTGAATTTATATGGCCTGTGATATACAGAAGATTAGACTAGATAATCTAATGGTCCCTTCTGGGTTTACAATCTGTGAATGTTATTAAAGGTGAATTGATCCATATAGTGTTTTTCAGCAGCCTCACCAGTATTACAAACGCTTAACAGCTGATAAAGCCTGTATCTCCACAGACAACTCACTGATTGGACAGTTCTAAACGTTTGTGGTTGTCAAAACCTGAAAGTGCAATAGCTATAAAAAGATTAAATAACTATATAACTTAAGTAGAGGTCAAGTACCACATGACCATAGGGCAGAAGTTCCACATAAAAATCTAGGTCTGGTTAGGGCTGTGCTGCAATTAAGTGTTGGGGTATCATCTGCATCAAGCTATTTTACCATGTATAAATGAGCACATCAAAATTGATTTAAAACCAAATAAAGCCAAAAAATGTCACAGCTCTACAACAATTAAGAGAGAACATCTGCAGGGAAATGTCATTGTCATGATTGCTAAAGAATTTTTTTTTTTCACTTTAGTAGCAGCCATGAACAACTACGGAGGAGAACCTAGTCTAAAAGTTATCTGCCTACCTTATGGAGAACTAACTGCTAGTAAGAACAACATCAGAAGGCTAGTAAGAATAGGAGACTGATTTCTGTCCCCCTGTCTGCCAATGGTTTGCTGTGTGACCTTGAACAAGTCACTTAACCTTTCTTGTATCATTCATGCCAAGAACCTTTTGACACTAGAATTAGTTGAAAGATGCAACCAACCCACTATTGTCTGGTCATCTATTTTAAGAATTTTGTTTTTAAAAGTTATTGGGCTAAATCCTGATGTGTTATGTCAGTGTGTAAATCTGGAGTAACTCCAGAGATGTGTAATGAACAGAGTTTTTACAGAGTTATACTGATATAACAGATCTGAATCTGGCCGCTATTCTCTGAATAATCATTTTGCATATGTGTAAGGCAATGGGAATCAGGCCCACTGTCTTCCTAGAGAGGAACTGCACTGCAATGCAGCTTATAAGCATGGGACAAGCTTTAAGGGATAAGATAGCATACAGTCTTTGTTTGCTTCCTTCCTGTTCTTTCATCATCATGTACCCACCATGTAGACAACACTTGGATAAAACTTCAGAGAGGAACCATCCAGAGACTCCACCTGGCAGGAGCAGGAACAGCCACTGCAGGGACCTTCAGACATTCACCAAACTTTCTACAGGTTTGACTGGACTTTCTCTGCCCAGTGCTCATTGGCTGTTTGCTCTAACCCTCCTCCTACCCATCCCTCACTTCATAACTGCCCCTCTTACTGCCTTCTCTCCTGTCCTGTCCCCTTCATCCACCTTCCCTTCCCTTTTCTTTCCACTTAGCTTATCCTTTCCTAATTAACCTTCTTCCCCCTCCCCACCACAAAACGGTGGAACTAAGTGCCATTTGCTACAATCACACTGTTCACTTTGCTTGTGTATTCTACCCACTCCCCCACACTGTGTCCATCTTGTCCAGTTAGACTGTAAGGTCTTCAGGGCATGGACACTGCTACTCAGTGTTTATACAGCATCTGCCACAACAGGGCCCCATTCTTGGTCAGTCCTTAGGCACTACTGTAATAAACATGATTAATAACACTGAATTAAATGCTGAATTCTATTGGTAAGTGACCAACCAGTGGTTTGATTGTTCTTTCACTAATTCTAGTAGTCAGTAAGATTTCTTGGTATGAATGGCAACTACCGAGTGTGTTGGGAACAATGAACTAATGCTGGGTCAACTAAGCAATCCAAAGAAACTCCCACAAAAACATGTTGAGCAGGAAGAATCACTGGTAAAACAAAACAGAACTCTGAGAAAAGTGACACTTACAAAGATTGCTGAGGATAGTTCTGTATCTATCAGAACAGTAACTTCCCCATTCAATATTTATTATTATGGGTAAAAGTCAATTGCACTGCTTTTCTCCTTTGTGCCTAAGCCTGCGGGTCAACTCAGAATTATACCGGGGGAGAGGAGACAGGGAAAATAAAGACACCCTTAAATAATATAACAGGGAAAATTTGAGAAAAAGTGCCACTCAAATTTTTCTTAATCAAAAAGCACAATGGGAGTAAGTCATAAACAGTACAAAAGAAGGTCCACAGTATGCCATGGTCCATTGTAGTTCATCCTCCTTAAGCACTCATCCTATCTAAATAGCTGTTATACATATTTATAATGTGAACCATCAGTGAACTTTAGTCAGCATATTAACACCCAGGGGCGGCTCCAGGCACCAGCGCAGCAAGCGCGTGCCTGGAGCGGCCTGCCGGTCACTGTGAGGACGGCAGGCAGGCGGCTTTCGGCGGCATGCCTGCGGGAGGTCCGCCGGTCCCGCGGCTTCGGCGGCAATTCGGCGGCGGGGATGCCGCCGAATCCACGTGACCAGCAGACCGCCCGCAGGCACGCCGCCCAAAGCCGCCTGCCTGCCGTGCTTGGGGCGGCAAAAAACATAACACCTCATTTCTAATTAACAAAGCATTCTGTGCAATTAATGATCACATTATAATGAACACATACTCAAATTTAATAGGAGGTAAAAAACAAAATCTGTGCCATGAGCTTTGTCCCATGGAAGCAAACTTCCATCAGGAACTTCCTCTAAAGCAGTTTCCACTGTATCAGAAGATGTTCTTGTGGCTATACCTCCATTTAATGACAATCACTCACTGACCAGAATCATATTAGAAAGGCTGAGAGTCTCACCATAAAATCTCCATTTAAGAGTCTTTGAATGCAAGTGTCCAAATTGGAATTGTTTACCTTACTGGAAGTGATATATGTCAGTTAAAGCACATGGACAGTTATGGAGTCTTTTAATATTAAATCAGGATAAAACTTTCCAGTGAGTAGAATAAGATCAGGTTTTTTGAGACATGGTAGTCAGTTTCTATCTTAACAACATGTGGTCTTGGGATATTGTGGGCTGGGTATTATTATGTTGATTGTTGGCTTGCAGGACAGAAACGAAGCGAGATTACAGACATGCGTAAAGGTTGTTTGCGTGAGTGACATCAGGACGCAGAATAAAGAGGCCTGTTGTTGTTACACCAATGTCACTTGACTATGGCATGGCTATTTAGAACCAGTAATAAATGCTTGATCTGCAGCGATCCTTGTAGACTTCAGCCGGCACCTAAGCAAATACATTCCAGCAATGTTCTGTCTCACTGGCTTTAATCTCTAAAAAATCTTTCCCCACCACCAGATTTTGCTTAACCTAAAATGCAGTAGTTTGAAAGAAATTTCAATTCTACAGTAGCTCAATAGAATCTGGATTGTGTTTTTAATTTTCATGGAGCCAGAAGTAATTAATTAATTAATACAGAAGGATCAGCTCTCTTGAATCAGTCAAACAAATATCATATAAACATCTACAACAAATCTATACACTGAGTGATCATTTCCTATATAGGGAATAATCTTACCTGAAATACCTTTAAAATCAGCCTCAGTTGGATCAAACATGTCTGTAATTCCCAAGGCAGGTAAAACCATTTTTAAGTCAAAGTGACTTTGAATTCTGAATCTAAAATTAACACAGTAGATTTCATTTAAATATATACGTGAACTTTGCATTTGTTCCCATTTGTGCTTTCTTTTTTTAAAAATTGTAATAAATTTGGTTGTAGGTAGGAATGCATCTGCAAAACATTAGCTTGGAAAAAGAACATTAATGCACAAAACATTTTTCAGTGTTTCATTAGCATGGGAAATGTATTTCTGGAGGTATGTAATAAAGCTTTTCTGTGCTGATTGATGTGCTAAGTACATCCAGGAAATTCCCTCCCTCTTTTGCACCCAGATGATACATCCTAACATGCTATTTGTTTGAAAAATACTGTTGGGGTCATGTGCAAATTCTGGCAATAGTGAAGGGCCGGATTGATGGAGAGTGTGAACTTGCCCTGTACACAGAAGAAATGCAGTGATTAGTGATAGTTGCTGGAGCGCCTTTTAATATTTCTAATATTAAAAACACATAGTAAAATACTTTTAAATATTTAGACAATTTTTTTTTTAAGTTTTCTTTATGAAGCAAAAAGAAGCAAGAATAGGCACAAATAATTTTCTTCCTTTTGTACATTTTTTAAAGCATTATTGTACCCCAAATAAACTTCTTACATATAATTAGGACTTGTAGAATCAAATTCAGTTTGTTTTTTAAATAATGGTTTAGTTATAATATATAACAGCCGTTCTCAAACTGGGGGTCGGGACCCCAAAGTGGGTTGCAAACCCTTTTTAATGGGGTGGCCAGGGCTGGCATTAGACTTGCTGGGGCCTAGGGCCAAAGCCCTAAGGACTTCAGCCTTGGGTGGACATATGTCCTATATATCATTGGTTATGCCTATAATAATGTACACAATACAACTCTGACAATAAAAGATATGGTTAGAGGATGGCCAGGCCCTCGAGAAGGAGAATGTCACTTACCTAGGTAGAAAAATATCCATCTTCATTCTCTTTAAGCTGTTGGCCCAAACAGTGATGATTTTAGCTGAGAGGTGTGACTCAATCTGGGACAGAGATGTCCTATCACTGGGAAGCACCACAAACATGCTGACTGTCTCCCCCAGATAAGGCAACTCGGCTACACTGAACCGCTCCAGCGATGCGGTGTGGAATTGACCTGCAGGTTTGAAAACATAATCCTTGGCATCACTCAAGGGAAAAAGCAGTTCTGAGGAAGTAGGTGGCTCAAGGCACTAGTACGAGGATACAGAGCCTTTCACCACTAAGTCACTGGCTTGAATATGGACCAGGTTGTTAATGAAGATCACTGGCTCACGTGATCTGAGTTAATGGTCTCAATCCACTTCTGAGCAGACAAGTGTCCACATCGCACATTTGCTAATACAAATAGCAATAATTGACATCCTTTGTGGCTGTCTCAGTGGCCAGTCCAGTGGAGCATGGTGATTTAGCTGTCTTCACTCCCTTTGGGTCAGGGCTGAGGAACTTTGGTGAGAGTGGGTGAGTTTACAATGTGACTGTTCTTATGACAGCTGTTTTTGAATAAATAGATGACTTCATTCTCCTGCTCTTTCAATGTAGCACCTTTCAGCAGAACTACATTAGAAAAAAAAATGAAAAGAAAAAGCAGCTCCTGTTTGACTCATTGAGAAGTACTTTGCCCAATGCGCTCATCCATACACCCAAATCAATAGCACAGTTAAGCTGCTTTCAAGAAGCACACAGCTTTATTGAACTACAAAGCTTTTAAAACCTGTCAAATTCAGACAAAAATCTTTAAACCTATAACCACAAAAAAGGATACAACTTAATGGACCTTCAAATGAATAATTGGTTAGGGAACAGGGTACAGCATCCATTAATTTAGGTGTCATTGATATTAACTAGTTGCTGACTGCGTCACATACATGCATATAAAACTTTTTGCAGTACCATATCACAGCCCTGCTAAACCCCCTTTAAGGAGCCAGTGTTCCAATGGAATAATGGCATGTCCAAGAACAACAACTGCAGTGGTCAGCACAGAGAAGGTGTTAAATATAGCAGCTGATGCTTTAAGAGTAGAGGTGTTTGGGTTTTTTTGACTCAATGATCATTAGTTCTATTTGCAGTCTCACAAATACTGGTGTGTAACCATAATGTTTATATAAGTAATTGGCTGCATATCATTACAAAATGTCAGTAAGGTTTAGTTGGTGTAGTGCTCATTAGTTCTGAAAATCATGGGTTCTAGTACAGCAGTAGGATTTAGATTCCGACCCAGCGAAGCCTTTGCAATATGCACGAGAGAGGGTGCTGCACTGTTAATGACACTTTTCTATCCAGGAGATGTCCTTTCTGTCATCCTCAAATGGCTCTCCAGGCGAAGAGATCCCACACTTTTCAGATTGAGCAGGGAAAAATCCCAGTGTTCTGGTCAACATTCCATCTCTCAATGAGAGTCCAATCCTGCTCCCACTGAAGTCAGCAGGAGTTTTGCTATTTACTTCAGCAAGGGCAGGTTTGAGACCTAAAACAAGATCTCATGTTCAAGCCTGTGATACTGTAGGGCATTACTGGCTCCTACTTTTGCCTTCAATCATCATTAAACTACAGTGTCTATCTCAGGAGAAGTTTGGATAGAAGCATAACACACACAGGTTTTATATGTCAGACAAAAGGTCTATTTCTGAGCTATTATATTTTGGTGTTTTCCAAAGCGCTTTCCTCCATGTTTGTGCAGCACCTAGCACATTGCAGGCAGTGCTGGAAGTAAATAAATTTAAAATGTATGTAGTTTACAATATTGTTTCATATGTCAGACATGGCATGAAAAGTAGTTACCATAATTGACTTCAGCCGTGTGGTACATTGTGGGCACTTTCAGGGTGACGCCCTCCGCAGTGGTAAAAGGCAAGGACTGAGTATCTGTGAAAGAGAATTTCTTTTGCCACATGCTTTTGAAGTACATGGTGCTCACCACAGCCATCTGAGTAAGTGGTGAACCAACTGTATCCAGATGTATGCAGTCTGCTTCTCCACCTGCATAAGAAAAGGAGAAGAATTATATTCTCATTCTCTCTCTCTCTCTCTCTCTCTTCCCCCCACCCCGAGGTAATCCTGCATATCTCTCTCTCTCTCATTTTTTAAGTGACATTATACATAGGACCAAATTATCAGATTATTTTTTCAAACTCTTCTGAATCCTTTTGTCCTGATGTGCTACAAAAGTGGCCAAGTCACAGAGGTGAGCATTCTACCTGCAACAAATAGGGTCAGGCTGACATCCGTTTCATACTTTTGTTCATATTTGAGCTCAGAAAATTACTGTATCCCTTACTTTTTCTTGGGAGAGACTTAGGAGGTTTTTCACCTTTGTCTGCAGCTTGGGGCCTAGGTCACTTGCTGGTTTGAGCTAGAATAAATGTTGGAGTCTCTGTAACTTGAAATCTTTAAGTCAAGATTTGAGGACTTCAGTAATTCAGCCAGAGGTTAGGGGTCTATTAGGAGTGGTGGGTGAGGTTGCGTGGCCTGCAATGTGCAGGAGGTCAGACTAGATGGTCATGATGGTCCCTTCTGACCTTAAAATCTCTAAGAAGGGTAAATTTTAAGAGTCTTAAATGACTGCATAACGGCTTCTAGCAGTAATGAAAAAAGTGTGGCTAAATCTATGTGCAATAAATTGTACGTGAAATTATGCCCAGAGACTCTGGTAGTGTCAGTGATAGAAAAGAGGCCTAGGGCATGGTTGTGAATACCCACTTCGGATTCACCCACAAAAGCTTATGCTCCAATACGTCTGTTAGTCTATAAGGTGCCACAGGACTCTTTATCGCTTTTTACAGATCCAGACTAACACAGCTACCCCTCTGATAATTGTCAACAATGTTTCCTTGAGCAATCAATTTCTATCATAAAGTCCTATTATAGTTCTGTTGAGGAAGATAGAGGAGACTTTTCAAGAGCAACTAGTATCAACTTCAACATTCATGTTTAAAATCACATTAGTTATCTGCTAATCAAGTTGATGGCCAAATCCATCCCTAGTATAACTCATGGAAAATCAGTGGCATGAACCAGTGATTAATTTGGCCCAGTGATTCTAATGGCTTACAGTCAATTTTTCATTAAGATTGGATTTAGTTTCATTAAACTTCCTGGTGATGTAAAGGAATAAAGTTAGCTAATTTCATCTCCTATTTTCACTGTACAAACGAATGGGTCAATACTACAAAACACCTACCAGTGAGTTTACTGGAAGTGTTCATCGTGGTGAATACTACACTCAGTGATAGCTGGGAGAATTTGGCTCTAGCTAATTATTCTTAGAACATCCCTGCGAGGTCGATGATATTATCCCCATTTTACAAAGCAAGGGACTAAGGCAGACTGGTTAAGGGCTTGATCCCATAATCCTTTAGTTAGGTACCTAGACTTACTGCAGTCTTGCCCAAGATTATGCTGTGAGGCAATATCAGAGTTGTGATTAGAGCACAGACATTCCTGGTTTCCAGTGTTGTGTTCAAGACCGCTAAACTATGCCTTTCTGTAGAGAGCATAGACTAAACATTATTACATTTGGTTAAACGCTAGAGTGCTAACTGCTGGTATCTGTACAGTTTTTATTATTACAGCCGGGTCCTACATAATCATCTCGATTCGTTGTTATTTTACCTTCAATGTTACCGGTAACCCATTCATTTATCTGTGCAGCAGTGCTGTTAGGCTCACTGAAGTTGATTTTTTGCAGGCTGCTGTTTGCCCAGAGTGCAGAATGTTCAATGAAGTCAGGAGACAGGTGAACTCCAGCTTGCACAAATAGGGCACATGCCAGCTGAACCACAGGACCTTGGCTAGAGTTGGTCACTTCTTCGTATCCGGTATGCAAGAAGTCCTGCACTTTTGGATCTGCCAGACCGGAGAAAAATCAATGCTGTAATTCTCATGTTGAACTTAACATAGCAAAAATAAAGTGTTAATGATAATTCATTGCCGAGAAAATTGTCAGCACTTAACAACTAGCAATGGACCATTTCTTCCTATGTGATTGCAACAGCACTTAACATAATAGGGGTTCAATGCTGATTGGGCCCTCTGGATGCTACAACAATGTAAAGTAATTCAAAATTCAAGTATGTGAAACTATTAGTGAGGCGGAGCCTATTGCCTAGGGATACTCTGCCATACGTTGTACATGCCGAGAGCTTTCTGTAGCAAAACACAGATGACATTAATAGAAAGAACAAAGGTCCACCAATGTTAGCTCCTCCCTCACTGCAATCACAGGAAAATGACTGTGTGGCCATGATCACTTAATTCTAAGGAATGAACCCTGCTCCAGCGGAAAGTGAAGAAAGCCTAAGAGGTACCTTCCAATATGCCCTGGTGGAAAAATTTCTCCCTAATGTTAAATTTGTCTATTATTTCCACTCTGTGCGTGTGAGCAAGAATCACCGTAGCTACAGATCTAATCCATGTATACCTGCAGGTGCCCTGGCTGTTCAGGTAACTGCCCATCTTTTTCATAGGAAGTTGAAGAGAATTCAAAACACTGATTAAATTCAGAGGAAAAAAAAGCCTCTCTGTGTATTTAACCCAAGCTCTGCAGTGTTACTACTTACAGCTGTGTGATAGACATTACCTTAGAAATTGCTATATTGTGGCTGCACTAAGTAGTTGACCTTACATCACATTCTATTTGCTCTTGTTTTAAAAAAATACTCTTCTTCTTTGGGGGCCGCTGTGTATCCCCACTTATGTCTTCTGCTGCGAGAGTTGAGCTGCTGAACTGTATAACACAGCTGTAGCCACTTGGGGGAGGAGAGGAGGGGAAATACAGTAGTGCTTGTGCTAACATGACATCTTTGGCTCCATCTATATAAGATAGTGCATCCCCCATCCATCTCAGTTCCTTCTCTGCTGCCAGAGACCTAAACAGAACTATCTCTTTTTATTGTTAGTTCCTCCATCAGCCCCTTTGGCCACAGCTTTGCACTGGGCGCTCATGTTCAGTGGTTTAGCCACCACAACCCACAATTCTTTTTCAGTCTCATAGACTTTAAGGCCAGAAGGGACCATGGTGATCATCTAATCTGACCTTCTGCACATTGCAGGCCTCAGAACCTCACCTACCCACTCCTGTGATAGACCCATAACCTGTGGCTGAATTACTGAAGTCCTCAAATCATGATTTAAAGATTTCAAGTTACAGCGAATCCACCATTTACTCTAGTTTAAACTTGCAAGTGACCTGTGCCCCATGCAGCAGAGGAAGGCAAAAACTTCACTAAGTCTCTCCCATTCTGACCTGGGGGGAAATTCCTTCCGGACCCCAAATATGACAATCAGACCCTGAGCATGTGGACAAGACCCACCAGCCAGACACCTGGAAAAGAATTCTTTGAAATAGCTCAGAGCCCTCCCCATCTAGTGTCCCATCGCCAGCCATTGGAGATATTTGCTAATAGCAGTCACATGCCATTGTGGGCAGTCTCATCATACCATCTCCTCCATNGGCGCTCATGTTCAGTGGTTTAGCCACCACAACCCACAATTCTTTTTCAGTCTCATAGACTTTAAGGCCAGAAGGGACCATGGTGATCATCTAATCTGACCTTCTGCACATTGCAGGCCTCAGAACCTCACCTACCCACTCCTGTGATAGACCCATAACCTGTGGCTGAATTACTGAAGTCCTCAAATCATGATTTAAAGATTTCAAGTTACAGCGAATCCACCATTTACTCTAGTTTAAACTTGCAAGTGACCTGTGCCCCATGCAGCAGAGGAAGGCAAAAACTTCACTGAGTCTCTCCCATTCTGACCTGGGGGGAAATTCCTTCCGGACCCCAAATATGACAATCAGACCCTGAGCATGTGGACAAGACCCACCAGCCAGACACCTGGAAAAGAATTCTTTGAAATAGCTCAGAGCCCTCCCCATCTAGTGTCCCATCGCCAGCCATTGGAGATATTTGCTAATAGCAGTCACATGCCATTGTGGGCAGTCTCATCATACCATCCCCTCCATAAACTTATCAAGCTCAGTCTTGAAGCCAGTTAGGTTTTTTGCCCCCACTGCTCCCCTTGGAAGGCTGTTGCAGAACTTCACTCCTCTGGTATTTGGAAATCATTGTCTAATTTCAATCCTAAACTTGTTATATCCATTTATTCTTGTGTCAACATTGCTGCTTAACTTAAATAACTCCTCTCTCCCCATGGTATTTATTCCTCTGATGTATTTATAGTCACTGTTTTCCAGGATGGAGTCCCCCACCTGGCAAGCACAGCTGACAGTCTTTATTCCTAGATAGATGCATTTACATTTAGCCATATTAAAACTTACATTGTTTGCTTGTGCCCATCTTACCAAGCAAGCCAGATTGCTCTGTATCAGTGATCTGTCTTCCCACAATTTTTGTGTCATTGCAAACTTTATCAATTCAAACTTTTTCTTCCACATCATTGATAAAAATATCAAATAGTGTAGGGCCAAGAACCAATCTCTGTGGGGCCCCCAATGGTAACACATCTGCTCAGTGATGATTCCCTGTTTACATTTACATTTTGAGACCTAGCAGTTAGCCAGGTTTTAATCCATTTAATATGTGCCATGTTCATTTTATATTGTTGTAGGCTTTTAATCAAAATGTCATGCTCAGCCAGGGGAGTCCTGTTTATACTTAGATGTCAAAAGATGTTTATACTTAACAGCACAAGTCTCTTTTTGCATCTATCTCTACAATTACCTGGGTGGGACTAAGCCCCCTGGAAGATCAAACAGATTATTTGTTGCCTCTGGGGAAAGGTATAAGGGGGAGCCTATTAGTAACAAGCTCTTTCCCACTTGATTAAGAGACGTATTGAACGTTGTTACTTCTTCGCCAGAAAACCAGTACACTCTACTAGGGCCACAGTTGCCTCTGTAGCTTTTCTGAGCTAGGTTCCTATTGTAGAGATTTACAAAGCAGCTACATGTAGTTCTGACACACTTTCACTAAGCGCTAGTCGTTGGACTTGGTATCGCGCGGCAATGCTTGTGTGGTAAGGCGGTGTTGCAATCTGCTTTTTCCTAGAACTCCTTGCCCGCTGTCCTCTGATGGTGGCACCACTTGCTAAACTCCCATTCGTGGGAATTCACAGAGGCTCTCGAAGAAAGTTAGTAACTGCTGTTCTTTAAGAGTTGCCTCTGTGCAGTCACACTACCAACCCACCCTCCCCTTTGTCTCAGCGTTCTTTGTATTTCAGGACTCCGCAGGCTAGGGAGAAGGAACTAAGGTTGTCGGGGAGGTGCACTTCCTTTTATAGATGGAGCCGATGATGTCATTCTAATAGGAGAGCGCGACTGCACCACCAGTGGACATGGCTTTATTGCACAGTTCTGGACCTCAACACTAGAGGCACTAGATAAACGTGAAGGCATAGAGGCAACTCTCGAAGAACAACAGTTATCAATAAGTAACCCTTCTTTAATACATTCTTGGTTTTGGTTTGGTCACCATAAAGTTTTTGAAGTCTTAAAATACAATAATACTTTGCATCTCAATTAATCTAAAAGCACCATATAAGAACTAGGGTGTTATTAGTCGCATTAAAATACAATCCACTAAGCTTCATTTTATCTGTAAGAGGAATGTTGGGGGAGGGAAAACTCAGGGAAAATTCCAGAAGGGGAAGCTCCAAAATCATTCTGTTGAGAGGACGCACACACATGATTGATGCCCTTAAATCTCAGATTTTGGGACTGTGCTGGAAGCACAGCACTGTGATTAAAGAAGCCCTTTGCCTCTACATTGGCTCCGGGACCTCCTGCTCTCCCCTCAAATGGAGACGTGGTGCCAACGCTTCCTCTGCCAGCAGCTGTTTCCAGAATCCCTTCTGAAAGTGGGAGGGTGTCCACTGCAACAGGGAGGAGGCCTTGGGCTGCACTGATTTCTCCATGGAGTTAAGGGAGGGCGATGTTGTGCCCAACCTTCTCCTGCCCCATACAACAGTCCAAGACCCTGTGGAGTGTCCTCTGTGGAGTCGGGTAGAGGAGAAGGATGCTGCGGAAGTGGTGATACCCAGCCTACCCCGTATAAAGAAAAGGAGAGAGCCTGAGAGACAAGCTCCCCCTTGGGCTTAACACACAAAATCAACTTGCATAAACCTAAAATACACTTAGCAGGACACTGTCACGTCCAATTTGACTTTATACAGAGATTTTGCTTAAATTTATTTTTACAGAATCTAAAACCACTAGAAATGTGTCAATGAAATTCTCTGTTAACAAATTCTAATTGAAACAGGTTTTTATTTTGTAAATGGATTAACATCCCCCTGAAGTGTTTGCAACTTAAAGACAGCAGCACTTTGCTAGTGCAGGAGAACCTGGGACAGTGATTGGCTTGAATTAACTACAAACAAAAATGAACATTACTAGCTTCTTTACCACTTTTCAAAGGGGGAGAAATCCAAACAGGAAACAAACAGCATAAATGGGGAAAAGCAAAGTAGATTTTTCTAAATATTCTTCCCATTTTAATAAGCAGAGGTTGTGTTTATTATTATTATTTCATTGTGGTATAGCAGTGCCTAGAGACCCAATGGAAATAAGGGCCCCATTGTGCTAGGCACAACTACAAACACATAATAAGCAATCCCTGTCTCAAAGAGCTTCAGTTTAATTGGACATGACAAAGGGTGGGAGGAGAAACACAAGCATAGAGAGCTGAAGTGACTTGCCACAGATCACACAGCAAGTTAATAGCAGAATCAGGAATAGAACCTAATTCTCCTGATTGCCAAACCTATGTCCTATGAACAGGATCCTTCTGCCTCTCAGTGAGGACATTTTAAGTATATGGGGCCAAATTCCAAATTGGCCAGTTTACACCACCCGAGAATCCAGTACATGATTTTTAACCTAATGGTGTCCCTTTAATAACCTGCATGAAGACTAATACAGCTTAGTGTTAAAACTTAGCTCTGTTACAATTTAAGGGGAAAATATTGAACTCCTTGAACAGATGTCAAGAAGAATCAGATATTTTTTAGGTGTAAAGTGCCTTTCTCATGTGTTTTGCATTAGTATGCTAGTGTTTGGCAAGCTCCGATGTGGATGTAAGAACTCAAAGATGGTAAAATAAGAAGCAGATGTTATATGAGATGCAGTATCCTCAGCTTGTAACCTTAGTAACACCAACAATCTTAGCTAACCAAAGTTCTGAATTTTTACTTGTAGGCTAGTTCAAAACTGCTTTCAAATATTTTATTTTATATTTATTATTCAGACAGACAAATCTTTAGACACTATTTTGCTCAAAACAGCCTGTGCTAGAACAGATATTAGAAAAGCTGCAGAACATTAAAAGAGGTTATTAAAGCCAGGGAAAGCTGATTCTCCCTAAAGAGTGATTGAACTTTCAATGGATACTGATGGCTATCGGGGTAGTTTTTGCCAGATTGGTGCATTTTTGTACCACATCCCTCATTATAGTTAAAGGCAGAGCTACAAAAATGTTAGCACCAAAGTATAATAGAGGAATGCAGTTTTCTATCTGCTATGTATGTCAGTGAGTTGGTTTTACTCATCTCAAGGAAAACGTTTATTTGATCTATTTCTGCTGGATTTAGCCAAACATGCCATTTGGGGAAACAGGTTTTCTTTCTTTCTTGAAGTTCATTGTTGCTGCAGATTGGTCATAGTTGCCATTCTGATTTATTTTCACATTAAACACAAGTAAGTTTACCTGAAGTCAGAAACCTATGTGGTTTGTGATGTGTACAACTAAAACTAATGCCAGCCTTTCCTCAGGGATATTCCGTTTTGTTAATATTATCCACAGCACGGAAGGAAGGAAGAAAAGCATTGAAATAAGTAATAGGTTTCACCAATCAGTGGAAAACCTCTTTAGTGCTATTTGTCACTTTTTATATGGATGGGACCATTGCCTTAATTTCATTATCTAGTCCATTTTCTAAAGCTCTCTCAATAATTAAGTCCCTAAGAGGCAAGATGTATGGCAAACAGCAAGGTACAATGCTTACATAAATGAGTATTGGTTAAAAATGACTTGATTGAATTGTAGCAAAATGACATTATTGCAAGTAATACCTTTGTTCGATAGGGTATTTGTGCTGTAGATACTGTGTGTGAGAGGCAGAGAAAATATATAGCACCTATAGGTTTTTTCTGTATATAATAGCTGGATTGAGCTGGAATGGTTATTTTTGAATACAAATGCTTTACAGAAAGGCAATAATGACTAAGTAAGGTTACAGAACACAACATAGCAATCTCTATAAATTTTAACTTTTACCTTCATGTGATGAAAATAAATGTCATGCTTAAGAATACTGATAACTCTAAAGCTGGCACAGTATGTATAAGCTACAAATTTTGAAGATGAGACAGTCATCTGTTTTCTATAACCAGTGTGCAGATCATGAAAAATAGCTATGGATATATTGTGTCATTAATCTTTGGTTAAAATGGAAAGAAAATCCTGAGAATCCAACATTAGTTTAGCTGGAGTTACATGTTCCTTCCAGATCTTCATTTTTTTAATGTAGTTGTTTTAAAGTGCAGTAGAAAGAGTGAGCACTGCTCAGAAAGAAGTAGGAAGAATACATACATATCAGCTGGTTAAACAGTTCCTACAGTTCAGTCAAATATGGAAAAAAACAATGCAGAATGAGCTCTTACAGATCTTGTTAATTAGAAAGAAGTTTAGCTCGATTGTGCAATTGCTTTCTCCTTAGTCAAAGAAGCTGTAGTGTGAATTTATGATATAATGCAAAGCAGTTATTGCTAAAAAATAATTTGTCAAAGTGCACATTACCGTGGATGTTGTACCCAAGAGCATTTTCCAGCTGCATAAAGGTGTTTCCTTGAGCTCCAAACTGCAGTAGCCCCAAAGAAATAGACACACTTGCTGGTGCAACTATCAAGTTAGTTCCATTCTCTGGTTCTGCTAATCGCTGGTAGAGATTGATGTCAAATTCAGTTTTCAACTCCTTTAGCTCATCACAGCTTCCACTGGTTAAGAAGCAAGAGTACAGAACGAGCACAGTGAAGTCAAGGGGCAACATGAAGGCACCCTATGGAATATCTCCCACAGATAATTACACCTGTAATTAACAATGCGAACAGTCAGAAAATGATAGGGACGGATGACATGTGAACTATAGCTTTACATGCTCATTAAGCTGAGACTTACCATGGAAATAAATACTGGTAAAAAACCTACCAAGGCACAGTCCAATTGATGTCACGCATCAGGAAAATATCTTTGGACACTGATGTGCTTTCACCAGCTAACAATGTCCAGTCTTCAAGACCACAGCCAGTACAGCAACTCTCATTTGATGGTTGACCATTACAATACACGTGACCCAGATATGCACCCACAAAAAAATTATTCATACTCCATGGTGTAAAAAGCAGCTGTCCAGCATATTAACTACCTGTTCAATTCTGATTTTGATTCCTTAATATTTATTAAGCTACAATTTTGACCCTTGAGTGCTTACAGGCTCTGTATCCATCGGCTGCTACATCCATAGTTAGGTACCTAAATAAAAGTGATCAATTTTCAAAGGTGCTGGACATCCATAGCACCCGTTGACTTCCATTGGGAGCGGTGGTACTGAGTACCAGGCTTGAGAATTTTGGCCTTAGCATGCAAAAATGTGCAACCAAGGCATCCCTCCCAAATACCATGATAGAATACCTCCACTGCAAACGGCATTGTATTTGCAAAAGACCTCTGTGTTTGCTGACAGAGTCACCGCTTTGGATTTTTATGGGGGGGAAATCATCTTTTTAATCAGGTCTGAGGTAGTATGAGATTAAAACTATTTAGAATGTTTCCTAAAAAGCAATAAATAAATCAACCCTCCAAATTGCTGAAATGAGACAGTAGTTTTCTACACACCATTTTAGATTCTGAATATTTTATGCAAATGTGTATTTTTTAAAAAGTTACTCTGGCTTCAGTTTAGGATTTCACACAAATCTCTTTCTGTGCCCTTTGCTCTAGAGAGCACCTCTAACTCCTTATGTTTACTCACAGTTAGCTGTATTTAATTGCCTTGCTGTGTCCTGTGCAGCTGAGCTGGAGCTCTGTATGTACTTCTGTCCCCTTCTTTAATATGTGGTGGAGTAAGGTCTAAGTCATGAGACTGCATTTAAAGGAATAGTCAGTGATCGCAGTCTCTATCGGCGATGTCTGTACCACTCTGTCCAAATTCCTGTAGGCTACAGACTCTAGATAGAGCCAGGCAAAGAGGCATGTCACTGATCAGCAAATCCAAGGCAAGGAACAAAAAGGTACAGGAAAAGCTTTGTTATCTGGCATGGTGGGAGGAATGGGGGGTGCCAGTTAGTCAAAAATTCCGATTAACTAAGAGTTATACTTACCAATGGAGGGAGGAAGTTTGAGTGCGGGAGGGGGTTGGGGCGCGGGAGGGTTGCGGGGCACAGGCTCTGGGAGGGAGTTTGGGTGCAGGAGGGGGCTCGGTGTAGGGGATTGGGGCACGGGAGGGGATGCAGGGTGCCAGATCCAGGCGGCGCTCACCTCAGGCAGCTCACCACAAGCGGCGACATGTCCCTGCTGCTCCTAGGCGGAGACACAGCCAGTGGCTCTGCGCACTGCCTCGGCCTGCAGGCACCACCCCCACAGCTCCCATTGTCTGCGGTTCCCAGCCAATAGGAGTTGCAGAGCCAGTGCTCGGGGCAGGGGCAGCGCACGGAGCACCCGTGGCTGTTCCTCTGCCTAGGAGCAGCAGGGAGATGTCGCTGCTTCCAGGGAACCACGCGGAGCCAGGTAGGGAGCCTGGCAACCCTATTGAAGATTTATATTGGGAGATATCAGAAATGCCGAGATGCATATTATTACATGAATCTGTAATTGTATTCTTCTTATCACGTAAGGACTGAAGGGTAAATTGAACTAGTGCCCAAACTGGAAATCAGACTAAAGGGTGCTACACTGAAAAATTACATTGGCATTGATACATTTCTCAGGAGTATGAAAAATCCACACCCCTAAGAGATGTAGTTAAATTGACCTAAGCCCTGGTGTAGACAGCGCTAGGTAGATGGAAGAATTCTTCTGTCTATGTGGATTACCTACAGCAAAGGAGAACTGCAACTGTAGCATTTCAAGTGTAGACATAGCCTGCATCTCTCTTCACCTGTCATTATGCTACTCCACTCTTTTTGTTGTTTTTAAAATGAAGGTGAATTTAGTGCAAGGGGAAGGTGCTGGCTTGACAGTTTGAAATGCTCAGTTTCATGGCAGGACAGTAAAGATGGGCAAGAGGATGAGTATTCATGGTCATTTAAGCTCCAGTTTTGCTAAGCATTAAGAACATGCGTAATTCTAAACACATGAGTTGTCCTATTGATTTCAATGATGATATTCCCATGCTTAAAGTTAAGCACCTGCTTAAATGCTTTGCTGAATGAAGGCCTTAATTTTTGACCCTCTGACTACTGTACATCTCGATTTGGATTGGTTACTGGGTGTATGTCTACATGGGAATAAAAAACGCATGGCTGGCCCGGGTCAGCTGAGTTGGGCTCACAGGGCTTGGGCTCTGGGGCTGAAAAATTGCTGTGTAGACATTTGGGCTCAGGCTGGAGCCCGTGCTTTGGGACCCTGAGAGGGTGGAGGGCCCCAGAGCTCGGGATCCGAGCCCAAGTATCTGCACGTTAATGTTTAGGCCCTCAGCCCAAGTCCTGTGAGCCCGAGTCAGCTGACCCGGGCCAGCAAGGGCTGTACTGTGGGCCTTTATCCCCACGTAGATGTACTCTGCAAGGTTAAAGGCTCTCCAGTGCATTTATGCCCTGTCCTAGCGGACTCTTTGCACATCAAGGCTTAGGGAAAGGGGTAGGAAATGCTAGAGATATTTTAGTTCACTTATAAAATATTAACAACCTTTTTGTGCCCATTCCTTTCATAGCCATCTATCACTAAGCATTGACAAGTACAGTGTAATATTTACCATCACCTGCTCTAGTGACATAAATTCCCACATTAAATATCATTCAGAATTGACTGACACAAACTGCCTATACACAGCAGATAAGTGATATACCGCCAAATTCTGATGTAAACTTTCTCAAGCCTGAACCCACCTACTATTATTAGAATACATACACCTGGATGGGGATCACAAGAAAATGTATCTGGTGGACTGTGGCTCTGCAATACCATATTGTGGAGGATCAATCTTAGGGTAAGTCTACACAGCACTTAAACACTTGTGGCTGGCCCGAGCCCAAACGTCTACACAGCAATTTTTAGCCCTTCAGCCTGAGCCCCATGAGCCTGAGTCAGCTGACCTTTATTCCAGTGTAGACATGCCTTGAAGGCTAAAGCCCAGGACTTTGCCTAAGACTCAGCTTGGGCTGTGGGCATTGTGGGAGTAATGAGTAAGGTGCAATCAAAGAAGGTATTAAAATCCACCAGTTGGGGAATGGTAAAAGACACTGGGCCTGATTCTGGATTGTTTTGCACCTTGTATATTCATTTACACCTTTGCAAAATTGGTGTCAAATGCTACTATTCTGATTTGGTAGTGTTTTACACCCACGTTGCACAGGGCTAAATAGCTATGGAAGGCGTGTGGCAGTGGAGAATCAGGCCCGTTATGATTAAGGTACAACAGACTACAAGTTCTCTGGAAAAGAAGAATAGAAGAAAAAAATCATACTGGCTGATGTGGCATCACATGTGGTGCTGAGACACCTGAGATTTTCTAAAACCCTATATTAGTATTGAAAAAGCAGGGAAGCAACCAAACTGGAGGACTCTGACTTGCAGGGAAAGATAGTGGCATCAAGAAAATGAAGCCAGTCACAGTAATTATGGGAAATAAAATGAGCTTTTATAAATGTAATGGGGGGGAAAGTACATTCATTAGTAATTGAGGAGAGGGATGAAATGAGGGACAACCCAAAAATACAAGAAAAATACAGTAAAGATATTTGGACAATTAGGATAGAGCCTATAAATAACTATTGCTAAGGAGCAGATAGGGAAATACTAGGGCAATAAGAACATATATACATCGGTTAATCTGGATGTGCACCCCAAGGTATTATGGAAATTAGTTGGCAATTATTATTGTTAAATTATGGAGAAAGTACCAAGGAGGGAGGAATTATTTAGTGGAGGACAGTGGGATATAAGGAAGGGGTAATGCACTGATCTGTAGAAAGGAAAAAAAGAAGCCTGACTATCAGGAAATACTTCCTGATGCTGAGATACATTAGACTGTGGAATAGTCTCCCAAGGAATGCCCCAACATTTGGAACTCTTAGGAGTAGCTTGGACAAAACATGGGAAGTAGGCTGGAACAATCCTGCATTGTCATGGGGCTGGACTGGATGATCTAATAGGGGCCATCTTCTGTGGTTCTGTGCTGAGCCCCTGGAAGTGAGAGCATGCCATGTGTTACAGCATTCTCCAGGGAACAAATCTGGCCACCTGCCGGAGCAGCACTGAAAGGCTTTGGCGGGAGCTAAGTCCATCTCTCTCCATTGGATGGGGTAAGATCACTGTGACACAGGGCCTGGGAAGGAGCGGGAAGGTAAAAGGCAGCACCTTGTGGCACCACTGTCTCCACCATCACCACCTCCAGTCAGAAGAAATCTGAGGGAAGAGTCAGACAAAAACTGCTGATGAAAGGCTCAAGGGACTGGTAATAGACTGCAGAGTCTTTCACCATCAGGTCATCAGTTTTTCTCCATTGTGTTGCCAGCAGATGACAATTCGATGATCAGTTGTCCAAGAGAAGAGTGAATACAGAGACCAAATGGACTGGCAGCTGAGGTAAGCCTGGAAAGGCACGGAGCGAGCTCAGAGGAGAAAAGCCTAATTCAGAGCTGTTGGTCTCAACATTTTCCTCTTCCACGCCTTCTCCGGGCCAGATTCTGTTCTCATTTATATCAGTGTAAATCCAAAGTACCGCCATTGACTTCAGATGAAGTTCAGCGTTAGTACATGATTTACATTAATGGAAGTGAGAGCAGAATTTGGCCCAGGGAAGGCTTGAGAGAGAAAAAGCTAAAACCAACAGCTCTCAATTATGTTTTTCTCTTCAGAGCTTTCTATTGTTCCCTCTCCTTTATCAGAGCTTCTCTCCACTGTCATCTCCCTCTGTTCTAGGACGAGTCTGTAAACCATGGAGTTACACTGTCACAACCAAGAACAGGCATTGGCCTTCTGCCTGGCTCTCTCTCTCTCTCTCGAGGAGTTAAACTGAGCCAAAGATAGCTTTCTTTCCCCCTTCCCCGCCGAAATAACCCTCGTCTGCTGTGTTCCAGGGAACATTCCTCAGGAAACACACCACCAATACGTATGTTAAAATATCCTGTGAAACCTCTAAAGCAGCAAAGGAGATTATGGCACCAGAAAACACAGGAACTGGGTGATTCCATGGTATTGGTGTGTGGGGGGGTGTCTACTCATATTTATGCTCACAGTATCCAAAAAGTTTCTACTGCCATCTCCCCCTCTGTTGCCCACTTTTTGGGAAAGAATGTGAGAGCAAAATCTGATTCTTCAAATGGCTTCTTCAAATCTGATTCTTCTTATGGAAAAGTCCTATGAAATGTAATAGGCTTGTAGACAAACTACTGTAAAAACCAATCACATGTAATACAACATGAATAGCGTCTATAGGGTTGTTTTTAACCAATCTACATAATTCTGTAACTGGGACACACTCCCCCATTAAATTCTATATAATGGTTTCAAACAAAAACAACTCAAACTCTGCAAAGTTGATCAATTATTATTAAATTCTGTAGGACTTTTCCATTCAGGGAGCTTAGGAAAGTGTTCCATGCCTAGAAAACTGAACTGCTGGCACACATGATCACATTACATAAGGGTTGTAGCACTTTGGGCCAGATTCTGCTTGGCCCTTCTGTGGGTGTACAGATGGAGGGGCAGGGACTTCTGGCCTTTGCACAGCTAGATAAGTATTAAGTAGAATTTCAGTTCCTGCACACAGGGAGCTCAGAAACTGCTCCATTCCTATTCCTCTGGGAGCATAGGGTGGAGGATGGCTGGGAACGTGGGGGAGTCATGACCATAACCTCCTGTTCACTTGTCTGGGAAGTGGGACTGGCGCACTCAAAGGAGTAGGCTGCACCACCTAAACAGACGTCATAGCGGGAGTACATCCCCTGTGCGCCTAGGGCACTGCAGGAACATTCTGCATCTCTGAGACAGAACACCCCCTAGTGCCCCATCTTGGGCAGAGAAGGTTCGTACTGCTCTCCAACCTGTCACTGTTCCTTAAAGGCATAGTTAGCCCTTTACCGTTATTTTCATTTAACTGGATACATGTAAATCAATAGTACTTCAATTGAAGAGACCTACATTTCAATACCAATTTATTTTTTCAACACACACACTGGCTGATCTATCTCCCTATGCACACAATCCAGCCATAGGGCCAAATTCTGCTCTCCATCCCATCCCTGTAACACGGCCCAAGTCAATGCACTGAAATCACTGGGATTATACAAGTGTAACCAAAATGTGACTAATAATTTCCCAGGGTAGATGTGCTAATGCACAGATGTGATTACTTAGGCAGTGTACATAGCTAGGTATTAAATAATAATAATTGGAGATATACCAATCTCCTAGAACTGGAAGGGACCTTGAAAGGTCATCGAGTCCAGCCCCCTGCCTTCACTAGCAGGACCAATTTTTGCCCCAGATCCCTAAGTGGCCCCCTCAAGGATTGAACTCACAACCCTGGGTTTAGCAGGCCAATGCTCAAACCACTGAGCTATCCCTCTGTAGTACTGCACTTCTCACTGTGCTGTCCAAGTGTCTAACTGAAAATCACTCTGTTAAGCCTTGGTTCTCTCTAGTTTTCTCTCCCTTTCCAACAGCATATCTCAAAGCCAGGTTATTTTTTTAATTTGGGGAAAGCCCTGAGGCAATGATGGGTTTTATGTTTTACCCTGGATGTGTCAAGACTGAAGGTGGTTCTCAGCCTTCATGGAAGGGCTTTCCATACTCACAAAAACATTCTGTCCCCTACTGCAGGGGTTCTCAACCTTTTTCTTTCTGAGGCCCCCCAACATGTTATAAAAACTCCACGGCCCACCTGTGTCACAAAAATTGGTTTTCTGCATATAAAAGATAGGGCCGGCATTAGGGGGGTAGCAAGCAGGGCCACTGCCGGGGGCCCCATGCCACAGGGGCCCCCCCAGGAAGCTACATTGCTCTAGGGTGACCAGACGTCCCGATTTTATTGGGACCGTCCCGATATTTCGGTCTCTGTCCCACGTCCTGACCGATCTTTGGTCAGGATGCGGGACAGAGATATCCGCAGGCAGCACACTTTTTTTTTTTTTTTTCTCTCAGCCGGAACTCACTCGGCGTTTTTTTTTTTTTCTCTCTCAGCCGGGACTCGCTCGGCTTTTTTCTTTTTTCTTTTTTTTCTCTCAGCCGGGACTCGCTCGGCTTTTTCTTTTCTCTCAGCCGGGACTCGCTCGGCTTTTTTTTTTTTTTCTCAGCACCCCCCCCCCCATGTGTCCCGATATTTTATTCCCCTCATCTGGTCACCCTACATTGCTCAGGCTTCAGCTTCAGACCCAGGTAGTGGGGCTCTGGGCCCTGGGCTTCAGACCCATGCAAGAGGGCTTTGGCTTTCTGCCCTGGGCCCCAGTGAGTCTAATGCTGGCCCTGCTTGGCAGACCCCCTGAAACCTGCTCATGGCCCCCCAGGGGGCCCCGGACCCCTGGTTGAGAACCACTGCCCTAGTCTTACTGTTTCTTGACCATTCGAGTACTGTTGATGATTACTGTTGATGTGGTAAGGCCTGAACTTTGATCGAGAGCTGGTCCCTGAGATAGTCCAGACCTGACTCATCAAAAAGAAGCCTTTGAATTTAAGCCAGTATTTGGTGGGGAGCCACTGAAGCATCCAGAACCCCACCCTAATGTCATCTGTGGGCTGCTGCATGCTGAATAGGGTGACCAGATAGCAAGTGTGAAAAATCAGGACTCTTTTTTTTCTGAGGGAGGAGGGTGGGTTATGTATATAAGACAAAGCCCCTAATATTGGGGAGGATCCGATAATAGTGGGACATCTGGTCACTCTAATGCTGAACTAGCAAGAGCTTATCCAAACCCACTCATTTCATTGCAGACAGTGCTTTGCTGTTGTTGCGATGGAAGGTCACAAATGAGTAGTTCACCGTGGGGAGGACTGCTTCCATCAGGCGGAATCATAGCCTTGTGGTCAGCCAGAGCTGGAAGGAGGGTTTATTAGCAACTGTAACTATTTGAGTTTTCAGTAGCAGCAAAGAAGACTCTTAGGCCAGAGTATCATATTGATGATTGGAGAAGAGTCTCTTATGGTGCTGGCTTTCATGCTTCCCAATCTTCTTGTGCATTTGATCAACTTCTCTGGTGTACAGAACAGTGTCTTGCTGATGATAAATAAGATCGATGAATGCCTGGTTCATTTAAGTGAGACTAATCTCCCTACATTTTCACGATTAAGTGATATAAAAATTGAGTTTCCTTGGGACAGTTGTTGTCCTCTGTAATAGGCAGAATTCAAAAAGAGGCGAGAAACTCCAGCATGGGGAGACATGTTTAAATTGGTCAAACTTATTTGAATTTAAAAAGTCTAGATCCAGGGAAGAGTGAAAGTTCAGGTTGTCCTTATTTTAACTGAATTAGTTCTCCTATCCCTGCCTCATAGGTGAAGATGGCTTAGTGGTCTCTGCTGGGAAGGAACAGTAAGTGTGACTTATAGAAGGATCGTCTCACCTCTTCATTCTTCCTTGGTGTATAAATTGACCTTCATAGATGTGTAGATTATAAGGCCAGAAGGGACCACTGTAATCATCTAGTCTGACCTTCTGCGAAGCACAGGCCACAGAACTTCCCCAAAATAATTCCTAGAACAGTTCTTCTAGAAAAACATTCAATCTTGATTTAAAAATGGTCAGTGATGGAAAATCCATCACTACAGTTGGTAAATTGTTCCAATGGTTAATTACTCTCACCATTAAAAATTTACACCGTATTTCTAGTCTGAATTTTTCTAGCTTCAACTTCCAGCCAGTGGGTTGTATTATAGCTTTCTCTTATAGATTGAACAGCCCATTATTAAATATTTGTTCCCCATGTAGGTACTTATATACTATAACGTAACCCTTAATCTTTTCTTTGTTAAGCCAAATAGATTGAGCTCCTTGAATCAGTCACTATAAGTTACTGTTTTCTAATCCTTTATTCATTCTCGGTGCTCTTCTCTGAACCCTCTCCAAATTTATCAAAATCCTTCTTGAATTGTGGGCACCAGAACTGGACATGCTAGTCCAGCAGTTGTCGTACCAGTGCCAAATACGGAGGTAAAATAACCTCTCTACTCCTCCTTGAGAATCCCGTTTATGCATCCTAGGATTGCATTAGCTCTTTTGATACTCACATTCAGCTGATTATCCAAACACACACCCAAATCTTTTTCAGAGTCACTGCTTCCCATGATAGAGTCCCCTATCCTGTCAGTATGGCCGACATTCTTTGTTTCCAAATGTATGCACTTACATTTAGCTGTATTAAAATGCATATTGTTTGCCTGCGCCCTGTTTACCAAGCAATCTAGATCTCTCTGAATCAGTGACCTGTCCTCTTCATTATTTACCATTCCCCCCCATTTTTGTGTCATCTGCAAACTTTGCCAGTAATAATTTAATGTTTTGTTCCAGATCATTGATAAAGATGTTAATAGCATAGAGCGAAGAACCAATCCCTGAGGGACCCCACTGGAAACAGACCCCCTTAATGACGATTCCCTGTTTACAGTCACATTTTGAGACCTATCAGTTAACCTATTTTTAATCAAGTTGATGTGTGTCATGTTAATTTTATATCATTCTAGTTTTTTAATCAAAACGTTGTGCAGTACCAAGTCATTCGCCTTACAGAAGTCTAAGTATATTACATCAATGCTATTACCTTTATCAACCAAACTTGTAACCTCATAAAAAAAATCAAGTTAGTTTAACAAGATCTATTTTCCATAAATTCATGTTGATTTGCATTAATTAAATTAGCCTCCTTTAGCTCTTAATCGAGCCCTATATCAGCTGCTCCATTATCTTGCCCAGGATTGATCTCAGGCTGACAGGTCTATAATTATCTGGGTCATTCCATTTACCTTTTTTAAAAATTGGCACAACATTAGCTTTCTTCCAGTCTTCTGGAACTTCCCCAGTGCTCCAAGACTTATTGAATCAACATTAATAGTATAGTGAGCACCTCAGCTAGCTCTTTTAAAACTCCTGGATGCAAGTTATCTGGACTTGTTGATTTAAAAATGTCTAACTTTAGTAGTTTCTGTGTAACATCCTCAGAGATAGAAGTGGAATAGAAACAGTGTTATCATCACCATATGATGAGACTACTGCATCTGTTCCCCCCCCCCCGCCCCCCAAAAAAGAACAGAAATATTTATTGAACACTTCTGCCTTTTCTGCATTATCATTGATAAGTCTACCATTTCCATCTAACGATGCACCAATACCTTGTCAGAATTCTTTTTGTTCCTAATATATTTAAAAAAATCCTTGTTATTGTCTTTATCTCTGCTGACCATAGAGGTCGCCTTGTGTACCTTGGCTTCTCTTATCAATTTTCTACAATTCCTAACTTCTGATTTACATTCATTACTATCAACTTCCCCTTTCTTCCATCTGTTATATATTATTTTTTAATTTTTTTACAGCTGCCTTCATGTCACCTCTAAAGCATATTGTTTTTTTTTAACCAGCACAGATTTCTTCCTCAGTTGTGGGATTGTGTCTTTTTGGGCATCTAGTAAGGTGTTCTTAAGTGATTCCCAATTATCATTCATATTTTGCTGAAAAAATTCTTCCTCACAGCTGATTTGGTTCATAAATTGTTTTCAGTTTTGTGAAATTGACCCTATTAAAGCACCAACAATTTATATTACTGGTCTGACTTTATTCTGCTTGTACATGATAAATGTGATCAAGTCATGATCATTTGTACCTAAGCTACCAGTATAATTTAGATTTGGGATAAATTTATCTTTATCTGTTTGGTCATATCTTCCCTCTTTTTAACCTCCCCTTTTGCTACTAGTTTAACCCCCTCCTGACTTCTCTAGCCAGCCTGTCCCCTTCTACTGAAGTGCAGGCTATGCAGACTATACAGCCCCTCTCCCCATAGAAGGTGAACCAAAGTTCCACAAAACCAAAGCCCTGCACCCTGCACCACTTACCTAGCCAGCGATTCACTTCCAGAATCTTCTGACTCCTGTCTTCCTTTGCTCGTGGGATAGGATTTTTCTTCCATGCAGTGTGTTATGGAGATCTTGAAAACTGAAGGCTTGTCTGGTCTCTTTGGACTCTGAAGATACCATGGGACCCTTTATCAGAATAAAGTTTTGCCCATGATAAAAATGTCCTGTCTCATTACTGAAACATTCCCAGTGTCTCCTCAGTTCAGAGGTGGCTGCATCTCAGATGTAGTGTCAACTTTCTAGTTTGTCAAGTGCCATTTTCCTCTTTGCAGATCAACCATTTTGGTGTTCGTCTGCACATGCGAAATACATCCATGGGACGAGAGTCACTGTGATGTGTAATGGGTATGGAGGACAATAGTGTCTGAAACCAATAAACAGGAACCACAAAATTGGGGTCTATCTGTGGCAGCACATTGTTCTCCCAGAAGAACATATGGACCGAGTAGTTTAGATACTCTTTATTGCTGACAGGTGAATCTCAAAATCTTTCAGACATCCATTTTAGCTCAGAGAATCCTTCTGAAGTCTGAGTGTTTATCTAAATGACTATATCAGCACTTCTTCAGTATACCACACTAAACTTGGGATGGAATCTCAGGTCAGCAGACTGCCCCATGTAATTAATGCATCTGATTAGCACTGGAATAGCCTTCCTAATTTTTTTGATGATACTTCCAGTTCCTACTCAAACCAAGAACCACAGAGGTGCCCAAACCTTTTTTTAAAACTGTTTTAAAATATTTTTTTAATCTTAAAAAATGTTTGGGTTGTGTTCTGACAGAAGATCCAGGTCCATTCTTATTTTATCTGAACTGATACGCCCACCTCTAATATTTACTCCATATTTTCACCTATATATCTCATTTCTAATCAAACATATGGGTGGATGGATATTAGTGTGTAGTTTGTTAATTTAAAGCAATAAATCAATAAAACCGTAATAGCACCAGGATTGTTTTTTGCTATGCTTGACCCCACACTTTATGTATATAGCCTTTGTAGAAGGAGGATTTGGCTAAGAAGATGAGTGCCGTATAGTAGAGGAAACTGAGATATGAACTTCCAGAGTGAAGGAAGGGGGGAAATGCGATGGAAACAGCATCCATCACCATATATCAATCCAGCCTAGAGAATAAAATAGAAAAGTGGCTGACGCCAATTTTCTGACATGTTTGGAAGTAACACATTTATACAGCAAAATGAACAGGAGTACTTGTGGCACCTTAGAGACTAACAAATTTATTTGTGCATAAGCTTTCGTGGGCTACAGCCCACTTCTTCGGATGCATAGAATGGAACATACAGTAAGAAGATATTTATACATACAGAGAACATGAGAAGGTGGAAGTAGCCATACCAACTGTAAGAGGCTAATTAATTAAGAGAAGCTATTAACAGCAGGGGAGAAAAACTTTTGAAGTGATAATCAAGATGGCCCATTTCGGACAGTTGACACGAAAGTGTGAGGCTACTTCAACATGGGGAAATAGATTCAATTAGTGTAATGACCGAGCCATTCCCAGTCTCTGTTCAAACCTAAGTTAATGGTATCTAGTTTGCATATTAATTCAAGTTCAGCAGCTTCTCGTTGGAGTCTGTTTTTGAAGCTTTTCTGTTGCAAAATTGCCACCTTAACGTCTACAGACTAACACGGCTGCTACTCTGAAACCTGACATTTATACAGGATGATTGGTACTGGAAACGGCAGTTTCAGAAACTGTACAGTAGAATCAGAGTTGAACAGATGCGCAGTGTAGTGTGTGGTGGAGTGGCGTGTGTAGAAAGAATAGCAGAGTAAGCACTGCACAGCAGTGCTTGCTTGTCATTCTTCTGTATCCCCTCCAGTGTGGGCTGTAGTTTAAAAGCTACAATCTGGCCACGGGGGCACTGTGCTGTACTATCGAATACTGTAGTATTGACCCATGAGCCTTGCTTGTAATGTAAGATTGGGCTGGACAGAGATGAAAAATGAATATATTATGGTATGAGCAAACCTTTGTAGGAAAAAAAAATCTCTACAAAAACTTAACAAAGTTGTATAATTGAATAGAAAGGGGCCCAAACACCCTTAAACTCCAGGACAATTGAGACCTGAGTCATAAAGTCACCAAATGGCAGCCATTTTCATGACTTTCTCATCTCTTCTCTATGCAGGTTCCTATACAGCACCCATCGTCCTAAAGCCCAAACCCTTGAGCCACACAGCCCTTGGGGACAAGTTTGGATCCAGATTCAAACTTTGCATCTCTACTCTTAGTCACTGCTTATGACTCAGTCCTGCTGCCAGTGAAGTCGATGGCAAAACGTTCATTGTTTTCAGTGGGAGCAGAAAAAGGGCCTTTAAGGATCAGCTGATGCCTCATGGAAAAGCTTTGAATAATGGTCTATTTAATAACAATCCTGCTGGTGTCATATTTGTGCAGTTTAGGGGAGAGGGTGGGCAAGGCTCTTCTTTCTTCTTTTATTACTAGGTCAGTTTACGTCAAAGCAGGGTCTTTATTCTTTAGGAGCTGATCTGTTCCTGAAGCTTAGACCCCACTTGAAGTCATAATCCTTTGTTGGTGACATCACAGTCATTGCCACAGTGACCAAAGTGATGTCACAAAAAGAAGATTACAACTTTAAATGCGGAATAAGCCTCAAGAGGAGACAAACTCCTAAGGAACTAATATCCTGTTATTATATAAATGTCCCTAATAATTATATAATTGTATTAGGAATAAAAAAAGAAGAAAAGATGTACAATATAATGGTATTGGCAGAGATGTTTCTAAATGTTCAAAGTTTTCCATGAGAATCAGAGTTTAACTCAGAGTTTCCTTATATCTAAAATTCTATATAGTTTTTCAAAGTTTTACATTACAATTTAGCTTGTTTAATCAATTGCAAAATCTCTTCACATTTTAAAATTATTACATTTTAAATCAAAAGGAAAACACAAGTTCTGTACAATCCTTAACTTGCTATATCCACTAAAGAATTACATAGCAACACATAAGTAAAATATACCTTTTATCATTAGGGACTTGTTACAGAATTTGCACATACGTATGTATAAAACTATTCTCTAAAAGAAAATATGCAAACAAGAAACAATCATTGCAGCTTTTTATGAGCTTGGTTATATAGTGACCTACATCTTAGTTTTTAAACAAAGGTATGTATATAGAAATTACAATCCCATTCCACAGGCAGTACCAGAGACTGATTGTATATACTAAGCTATCTGATTATTACATTGTTTTATTTGTATGGTAAATAGGAACCATAATAATGGAAAATTAGGACAAGAATAGCCAAGATGAAGCTTCTCAGTAAGGTATTCATTGCAATAATAATAGAATAATTTAGACATTGATATATAGTTTAACAAGCCTAGGGTAATTTCAGAATCTTTAGTGAGAACATTCTTTGCAGATGCCCCAGTACACTGGATGGTGTCAAAGTATGGTTATCCATACTCAAATCATTATTACAAGTTTCTACTTGGGAATTTTAAAATTGATTTTTTTGCTTTGTAATGATAAGATTAACTTTAAAAAGATTTTACACCAACACTTCTAACCACATAGTCTGCATCTCCAATAGCTTTTTACATTATGCAAGTAGACATTTAAGGTACTTAATACTTTCTAACCTCTAGTGCCCTATTTACACAGAGACAGGCAGTCAGCATGGATTAATCTGATCCTAATTAACCTCAAACTCTTCTGATATTTGGTCATTGCACAGTAGCGTGCTGCCAGGTACGCAGAGGTAAACTGAGCTGGATTATCTGCCAGTGCATGTGCTTCATGGAGGGAGGTCTAACACTTGGTATTGTGAATGAGTTATGTGCATAGATGGTTTTAAATCGAGAGCATGGAAATTGCTGTGCAAGGTTGGAGCCACAATGAAACTGGAAACAACTGCTTGTCCGGCCTCTGCCTAAAGTCCTTTTATCTTTCTAGGTTAAATTTTTATGTGTGGCATCTATCACTGTGGCAACTAAACACAGCAAAATCAAGAGCACAAAAGCCCAGAGAAAAAGGCATTTTCTTTCCATTTCTCAGGGGAAAGGAATGTGACTTTGTATGGGTATAATTTTTCCTTCCTTTTCGCCTTCTTTCTTTAAGTGGACGTGTGTGAGACATGCTTTGATCTGAACTCTGATCTCTTCTGGCAAGGAGTTCTACAGCCAGGATCACAGGCAACGTGAATGATATCTTTCTTACAAATGCAATATATCCCTGTATATTTTATGCTAACAGAATGACACTCTCTCTCTATATATATATATATACATACACACTGTGTGTGTGTGCGCGTGTGTAGACACAGTATATAGATAATGGGTGCATTAAAGATAGCATATTAGATCTATGGCCAAGCAGCACTTCATGGCAATAGCAGGGATAGATCTCAGATCCTCCTGCTCCAAAGCACTTGAGCTAAAGGAGAATCTCTGCAAGATGAAACAATGTCAGGACTCTTCCAGTCTGTGATAAAGTTAAGTTCTAGCTACATTGCTGCTCAGCACAATCTTCAGTTTCAAACCACAGGTTTACAGGAGAATTTCCCCGACGTGTCAGCAATACGAAATTTATGATCCACAGTTGAGCAGTTCTAACCCCAGATAACTCCTAAGATAACAGAAGACTGGACTGAACTGTTTTTTGGTTTTTATTTTCCCCAGATATATAAAAGCATGTAAACCAAAAGAAAAAAAAAGAAAGGTATGAAAAGACACTGCACTAGAGAGAAAGTGACAAGCTATAAAAATCATACAATGTTGAGATTTCTTAGGGTCTGTCTACACTTGGAGCTTGAGGTGTAATTTCTGGCTCAACTAGCTCTGATCGAGCTAACATGCTAAAGATAGAAGTGTATCCATGGCAGCACAAGCGGCAGAAGGGGCTAGCTGCCCTGAGTACATACCTCTGGTCTTGGGTGGGTACGTACCCAGGGTGGCTGGCCCCTCCTGCCGCTTGTACTTCTGTGGCCACACTGCTATTTTTGGTGGACTAGCTCTATCACAGTTGGTGAGGGTAAGTCCTCTGGAGCTGGAAATTGCACCTTCTAGCTCAAATGTAGATATAGCCTTAGAGAGCAACAGTCCAAGCAAAGACATGAACGTGCTTTCTGAGAGCAAATGAGAAGAAGTAGAGAAGAAAATATGAATGATGTGCAAGATGGAGAAAAACATCCAGGTTGCAAAGTTCTAGTGATACAGACCAGAAGAGGTGGTGTACTCCAGGAAATTATTTGAAATCTCTTCTGAGACCACAAACCCTGATCCCTAAGCATGGTAGAGTCCACATGCTTCTCTCTCTTATGTTTCAGAGTGGTTAAGCCCAAATAAATTTGTTAGTCTCTAAGGTGCCACAAGTACTCCTCGTTCTTTTCTCTCTTATGTGTGTCTGTTCCACCTTAGGACCAATGGCCATGGGTTTTCTGTGCTCCTCGGGCTGATGGCAGGTGTTAGTCCTTAGTTTGCTGATCACTGGCACTAAAATGGACTCTCAGTGCATGGTGATTCCACCTAGCGGTTGGGTGAATATATTAATATACAACCCCCATGACCTCTAGGACATAACAAATAGCAGCAACCAAGGACCAACCAACCTCTGTATTTGGCACTGGTGCAACCGCTGCTGGAATACTGTGTCCTACTCTGGCGAACACAATTCAAGAAGGAGGTTGATAAATTGGAGAGGGTTCAGAGAAGAGCCATGAGAATTGTTAAAGGATTAGAAAACATGCCTTATAGTGAGGATTTAAGAAACTCAAGTTGTTTAACTTTAAAAGAGACGGCTAAGGTGTCACTTGATCACAGTCTATAAATACCTACATGGGAAAAAATATTTGAAAATGGGCTCTTCAATCTAACAGACCAAATCAAATGGTTGGAAGTTGAAGCTAGACAAATTCAGACTGGAAATAATATGTAAATGTTTAGCAGTGAGGGTAATTAACCATTGGAACAATTTAGCAAGGGTTGTGGTGAATTCTCCATCACTGGCAATTTCTAAACAAAGATTGGATGTTTTTCTAAAAGCTCTGCTTTAGTTCAAACAGGAATTATTTCAGGGAAGCTCTATGGCCTGTGTGATACAGGAGGTCAGACTCACAGTGCTCCCTTCTGGCCTTGGAATCTCTGAATCTATAAAAATGAAGAAACACTTTATTAGGGTAAAGGACAGGGGAACTAAGGCATGAACAGGGTAAACTGCAGAGCAATAATCAAATAAAAATATTCCTCTGATATCTGAATACAGTCCAAGTTCTGCAAAGAGTATACAAGCAAATGGTTGAATCCTGAAGTGTGTTCACAGTTCCTAGATAGTCAAAGTGTCCAGTGTTCTCATGTCAGAGCTATATAGGACTGACTGAATACCAGTAGCACAACAATCAAAGGAACACGGCAGGCCTTACCATTACTTGTCTGTGCTGTGGTGCCACACACTCCTTCAAGTTCAGGTGAGTTTTCACCTGGCTGTGCACCATCATTCTCTTGCTAGCAGCTGACAACCAACAGGGATTTCCTTGCCCTTGGACTTCCTACATAGCTAGGTGAAGTATTCACAGTACTCACTGCTAAAGCTGCAAGACAGATCCCTATCTGGGTGGAGAAGGTCCTGGGTGGCTCAAACCTTGGCCTTCCCTTTGCTTCTGGAGCAAGGGAGGCCTAATAGGTGAGGCCAGCAGATGGTTCTCTCCCTCTGGATATGGCATCTTGGGCCTCTGTCTCTCTCTCTCTGGGTCTGGCTTGTGACTGGTGACTGCTTGGGTGGAAGACCTGGCTTCTCTCCCTGCCCGATGCTTTCAACAGCCAAACTGTTTCAGAGACAGCTAACTGTGGGGGAACAGCCCTGAGAAGCTGGGGGCTTCTGGTTGGCTGGTCTCTTGGCTGAGAGGCAAAACTGGGTTCTCTCCTCTCCTCTGCTGAGAGCAACTCGTGAGGTCTGTCTCCTTCTCCTTCTAGCCGCTGACACCCAGCAGCCAGCATCCTTGCCCCAAGCACCGTGTGTGTCCATAAGCAGTGCACATGTGTAGGCTGTTGGGGCCTATAGTTGGGGACTGGCATGTTGGTGAGGCTTGTTCTGGCCCAGAAATGCCTCCTCTGTCCCAAGCCCCACTGCTGTTTGGGGTCTCAAACGCAGGCAGGCAGTTTCAGTTTTGGCAGCCTTTGTGCTGCTCTGTCTATGTGACGAGGGGTCTACATATATAAAACTGTAATGGAGGTTTAGAATTGAACCTGAAGGATGCTATGCAGCGTGGCTCTAAGGAGTCAGATTGCTCTGAGACCAGTCACGATCCTGCAAGATGCTGAGTGCTGTTACCTCCCATTGCTTGCTGGCAGGTGAGGGCATTCAGCTCCTTGCAGGATTGAGCCCAGAGACTAGTAAACGGGCAGAAATAAAATCAATTACCTGGTGTGGCAGAAAGTGTTGATCTATGAAGTACATGGTGCTAAGTGGGAAAGCTGGAGTCTTTGATCACCTGAGCTGTTATTTAAAACACCGGAGCAGCCAGATAGGCACTCGAGCAGGAGCTCAAGAACTGAAAATAAAATTGGTTGCTGCCTGACCAGGAGAATGGGTACTAAAAACAATATGAAGGGTTTTTTTTTCCCCTAGGAGAGGAGATACTTCAAAGACTTTCTCAAACCCCTTTGCTCAGTGTTACTGAGACACCTTCTCACTAATTCTGCTTCCATTTTGAAGGGAAGATTGTGGTGATGTTGTTCAGTATCTCTGTATATTGCTGAGTCATACTAGAACTGATCAGCCATTTTCCCCATAGCCTGCTAGTGAGGGCATTGGCCTGGGACATGGAAGAGATTTCCTCTCAGCTCACTCACTTCAGCAGAATAAGGACTTGAACCCAGGTCTCCCACATCCCAGGCCAGTGCTTAACCACAAGGCCTCTCTTTCCCTGTTGGTCAGGCCTTTTGACACCTCTTCCTGAATGTAAAACCTCAGGTTTTCAATTTTAAAACTGACATTTTGACACCATTCTATTTTCATGAAAATGTTCAAAAGGTTTTGTTTTCATTCCAGAATAAAAACAAATGTCAGAACCTTGGAAGCTGCTGTGAAACGGAATTATCCTCCTCCAGCCAACTCGAATCATAACAGCCTGAGGTGACCCATCCTGAGGGCTCAAACAAACAGTTTGAAGAGGAAATTTCTGCCTATGTAATGGACTCGGATTACACCAATGGCAGGTATCTTCAAAACATTTCCTGGGGCGGGAGAGACTTCCCCGGAAGCAGACCCTAAGTTGTAACTACGTATTTGGTAACCAGCTAGAACTTTCTGAGTAAAACACTACAGAGAGGCTAGATTCAGGCATCACTAAAAGAAGAGGAACAGGGCTCCTGTGCTCTATGCCTGACTCTCATGTTAACATTGCATCTGGCCTTGGGCAACTTAGAGACTGGAACCCAAAATTATAGGCTATATAAGTGATTATCGTTTAGAGAAGCAATAAATACAAAATATATGCAGTACTTAGAATGAAAACACATATAATATTTGCATTTGCACACAGCTTTCTTATGCCATATTCATACAAAAACTGGTTGTTACCTATAAGGAATAATTATAAGCAGGGGCAAAATACAAGCTACAATGCAAGCTAAGGCCCAATCCTGCAAAGACTTCCACACATGCTTAACTTTAGACACCATGAGTAGTCTCATTGACCGTTGACTTCATTGGGACTACTCACAGTTAGGGTGACCATCTTTTCAAAAGGCAAAAGCGGGACAAATGCAGGGAGCCAGGGTGCCTGAGAGCAGCCTGTGGCCTGTGTCCCCCTCCCTGAAGCATGCTGCCCAGGGCAGGTGGAGGGTCCGGGGCTCCCCACAGTGGTCTGGGCTCCCTGGGCAGCTCTTACTACTGCCTGGCTCCGGCTTCTGGCCTGGCCAGGACGGGGCCTTGAGGGGGAGAGAAGAAGCAGAGGGTGGGGCCTCGCGCCAAGTGGGGGCTAAAGCCCACCTCAGCCTCCCCCACCAGGAAGAGGCTGGCACTGCTCCTGAGCCTTGGGCAGGCGTGGAGTGGCAGCACAGGAAATCCAGGACAAATGCTGTCCTCGAGTCATTCAGCCTGGGATCGGGTCTTGAACTCTGCATTTCGGGACTGTCCCGCCAAATTCAGGACAGGTGGTCACTCTACTCACAGTGTGTAAAGTTAAGCATGTGAATGTCTTCGCAGGATTGGGGTCTAACACTGTTGTTAAATCTGTTCCAAACAGGAAAGTCAAAGATTGACTCATGCATCAGAAGTATGTGGTCACAAACCTTCATAAATAAAACATACATTTCCATCTACTAAAGTTTACTCGTGTTCATGCTCTTTTTATGATCACTTAAAAAAATAGGTATTGTTGAGAAATACTTACGTATTAGGAGAACAGCAAAAGTAAAACAATGTCCAAAGTTTCAATAACTCAACCATTTTCTGTCTCTCTTATTTGCATACATTTGGGCTAATTTCCAGATATGAAATTCCTTTAGAAACAGCTGCATTTCCTTCACATTTCCATAGGAGCACAAAGAAATAGAGATCGGCTTGAAGCAGATCCAAACGTCACCAATCTTTAAGGATCCAAATTTTGTAGCTCAGGTCCAACGTTAATTAAAAACATGTTTACAAACATCAGGATACCCCCTCCCCCCTTTTAAACTCGAATTTGTTGGGAAAAGTATAATACTAAATAAAGATCTATTTATTTATAGACTTTTGTAGGGCTTATCACCATAATAGCTGAAAGCTTCATAAAAAAACATTAATGAAATAAGCCTTACAAGACACCTATGATAGGTAGCAAAAGTTGGTAGTCTCATTTAACAGGTAGGGAAACTGAGGCATACATTCATTAAGTGAATTGACTGACATCACACAGGAAGCATGTGGAAGAGCTGGGAATAGAAGCCAGATATCCTGAGTCCCAGTCCAGCAACTCAGGCATAAGGACAGCTTTCCTCTCCATGGAAGAACACAGAGTTAAATTGCTGAAATGTTCATGTTTTGTACAAAACATTACACTCCTGGTAGCAGGAATAAAATTTGCTAACATAGGAGAGTTCATAGTTATTCTCAAAGGTACCATATATTCAATTATACTTGAAACACTGGGGTGAAACACTTGGACTTTGCTCAAGAGTTGCAATAATACATATGTTCCCTACTTGATTTGCTACAGATAGTCCTCTGCTAATTTTGCTCTGCTTAATGTGTCTATTACCTTAATTTCTTAGCCCCAATGTTGATTAAGACAAGGAGCCAACCAAAAGACAAACTAAGGGCCCAATCCTGAAGTCAAGAGGAGTTTTGCCATTAATCAAGTGGAAACCTGACTGAGACCCAGGATACATGCCTCTGTACCTTGTTATAGCAAGAGATGCAAAAAGGTAGGCTTAGAGTTATAAGTACACCTCTACCCCGATATAACGCTGTCCTCAGGAGCCAAAAAATCTTACCGCGTTATAGGTGAAACCGCGTTATATCGAACTTGCTTTGATCCGCCAGAGTGCGCAGCCCCGCCCCCCGGAGCACTGCTTTACCGCGTTATATCCGAATTCGTGTTATATCGGGTCGCGTTATATCGGGGTAGAGGTGTATTTGCAGAAATGTTCATGAAAGAACAAACAGGAGTAATGCTATTTTCTATATGTTCTTTCTTTAAAAGCTCTAAGGCAGGGGTCGGCAACCTTTCAGAAGTGGTGTGCCAAGTCTTCATTTATTCACTCTAATTTAAGGTTTTGCATGCCAGTAATACATTTTAACATGGTCGCCTGCCATATTTACTATTCTTTCTACACATTGGGATGGTTTGTTTCTGCAACCTCAATAAGGATTCTTTAAAATACAGCCAGCTCTCCTGGACTCCTTTCCCCCTCATGTTATTCTAATATACCTTGATTTCAGTAAGGCGTTTGATACGGTACCGCGTGAAGAATTACTGGTTAAATTGGAAAAGATGGGGATCGATATGAAAATCCAGAGGTGGATAAAGAACTGGTTAAAGGGGAGACTGCAGTGGGTCGTACTGAAAGGTGATCTGTCAGGTTGGAGGGAGGTTACCAGTGGAGTTCCTCAAGGTTCGGTTTTGGGTCCAATTTTATTTAATCTATTTATTACTGACCTCGGAACCAAAAGTAGGAGTGGGCTGATAAAGTTTGCGGATGACACGAAGTTGGGAGGTATTGCCAATTCGGAGAAGGATCGGGATATCCTCCAGGGAGATTTGGATGACCTTGTAAACTGGAGTATTAGTAATAGGATGAAATTTAATAGTGAGAAGTGTAAGGTTATGCATCTAGGGATGACTAACAAGAATT